>JAHDVE020010610.1:0-36904 GCA_022606495.2 Halesus radiatus | reverse complement strand
CTATGGTTGGGTTGTAATTATTTTTTATTTGTTGAATATTGATTTATTATAATGGCCTGGTATTCGGAATTATCACTAATAATAATAATAAACAATATTTGCAATTAGTTCATCATTTTATTTTTATTACATTTTACCAACTCTTTAATTTCTCTGTCATTTTTTTTTTTTTTTTAATATCCATATACATAATAGAAAATAGCTACCTCATTACGGCAATCCCAAACAACTACATACAAACCTTTGCCTGCAAATTGAATATTTACATGGTGTTTATTTGTTGTTTTGAAGTTGGAAGTTTTAGTATTTTAGATTTTCTTGGTGACGTTTATAAATGAAGAGCTCATTTTATTCTGTATGTATTATATCAAATCATTTATTTTTATCTATCCAGGCAAAGATAACTAGCGAAGGAAACACACCCATCCAAAATAATGTGTAATCTAGACGTATTTAAAATATTTTACCTATGAAAACTCTAGAGGAAAGGGAAAACATAGATCTGCACATTTGATACTGTTTTGAAGGAAAATGTACTGGCAACCCCAGAAATAAAGAGATACACTACTTCATATTTTGGTAGAAGGAAGATGAGTACTGAATGTAAATATCCACGCACACCTACACTCACTTGACCTATTGAGAGCAATTTTAATTCCTGCCTTTATCGAAATAATTTATTATATTAATAATTCGAAATACTATTTTGATAAAGGTGATAACTTATTGGTGATGTGTTTTTTAAATATATCCTTTAATTATACAAAGTAAAAAAAAATAGAGATAAAAAATATCCATTAAAGTTGGAGGGACAAAAATATTAAAATATCAGGGAAAATGTAGATCTCACATATCCAAATAAGTTGGGTCATCTCACAGAATCATCAGAAGCACTTTATTCACAAGCAAAACCAAAATCCATAAATTATCGAATATTTATCATCAACTTTGTTCTTCCCTCTCTAAAATTAAGTTCATTGTTAGTATTGTTGTGAGTTGGCAATTATTCTAATGATTTGGACAGAGGGAACTTCTTCTTGTTTTCTGTCAACAATCTCTGCATTTAAGAATTAAACTCGCCATATTATCTCTAAATTGGATACTCATTTATAATTCGCATTATATTTTTCTTTAGCTTTATCTTTTTTTTCTTATTTTATTTCTGTGATGTTTTTCCATTTATAAGAGGTATATTTATAATAATAATTTCCATGCAATTAGATACATACATATAATATATAGTATAGACTTGGATAGTAATGTTAAATGTGCTAACCAGTCCACATCTAGTGCTATTCTACTAGTTAATACTCCTTCCTCAACTTTCATTCAAGTTACTATGAATTTATTAACATTTTGTCAATTCTTTTGTCATATCATTATTTTCTATTCAAAACAAACAATACCAGCATATATTGTATTTTGTCGTATGCACAACTATTATATAAAAAAACAAACAAATAGGGTTTTTATATATAAACAACATGCTTCAATAATTTTAATTCTAATCCCAACAGTTTTATTATTTGCGATCAGCATCATTATATTCCTCCCCAAAGGCCATAGGCTAGAAACTTTCACCTGTTACTTCAAACTCTCTTCGCAATTTGTTCCCGAAATCTTACTGCGGCTAAAAAACGAAGTTGTTACGAGGTTGGCCCGGAGTGTTCAGGGTCGCCGAGACATTTGCGAAGATTCGTGATGCCTCGATCTCGGGTGCCTTGTCTACGAGTTTGGTTAGGAAGCCGTGATCGAAATCTGCTTGGAGTTGGATGGTCTTTACGTTGTCTTTATCAGTTGTGATGACGTAGAATCTTTCAGACAGTATTTACTTCCTGAGGTACTCTGAAAATGTCCTCTTTTCGTTGAGGTGCAAAATATCCATTCTGCTTCTCCGATTTTTACTATTGTAGTCTCTTCTTTCCATTTAATTTTTTCAAAAGAGAAGGGATTAGTCTATTTAAAATAGTGTTTCAAAAAAAAAAATGTACTTCCTTGTCTATTATGTTTAAATATATTATATAATTCTAATTGACAAATAGATTATAAGTATTGGATATGTTAAATTATTTTTTAATATACACACACTGGCACATACACTTTTTGGATAGATAGATTTATGTTTGTATTGTATAGCATTTAACTTTTGTTTAAAATGATAATTATAAAATATTGTTAATCAACAAAATAGGGATTTAAAGAAGAATTTGATCAAGAAGAAATAAATATTGAAACTCGAGGTACCCCAATTATAACATCGATATTTGGGATTACTAGCGATAAATTCACAAATTGTGGGAATTCTCCCATAAAAAATGAATACAAATAAATAGAAAAATAAGTAAAATACGAGGTAAATATAAATAGAGATAAATACATATAACATTTTATGATGATACAGACGTTTTATATAATTTATGTATATGTACATATATGTACATATTTATTATGTATTTAATTCTAAAATTCTTCTTTGTTGATTATCATTATTATTTGATGCTGCTATATTTTATGCAATATTGCTACTATTTGATAATTCTGATTTGGCTTCAGCCGCTGACATTTAACATGTATTATATAAATGACATGTTTTTATTTATTTTTTTTTTACTTTATTGATAGTATCTGATTGCATATTCACTATACTGAGTTATTGATGGTAAATTGTTTTACATTTGATTTCCAAATTTAATCCTAATTTCATCGATCTCTTCATCAACAATCTTTAAAAATATTAATTTCTCTAAACTAATAAACAAACTGTCACTATAAATTAAAGTATTATTTATAGCAATTTATCGAAATTTATCAAATATACGTATACACTTAAAGGACATACTTCTAATTTTAAAGCTACTAAACAGATTGGTATCGATTTAATTCTTCTAAAAATATCAACACCGAAAATTGAATACTTAGACCAGATACTTAAAGGACATTCAAGGATAGATGATATGAATATTTTCGACACTCGACGACTTTCCAGTCATCGGACACTTCTTATTCTTTCTGACGTAAAGCTCGACGCATCCGTAACAGTAAACATACCCGGAACTGCTCAGCATCGCAGGGTTCGTGAACTTTTTGCCACATACCGCACAACTTGTCTTCTGCTTCTGAGCAGTCGTGGAACCTGGAAACGGGGCTGGTGGAGCAGAGGCCCGATTTGTCCTGGCACTGTTTTTGCTCCTCGAAGAGTAGTACCACGATAACATTTTGTACGCTACAAAAATGCAGAGTATCAGAGGTTTGTTGAGAAAATCAAGTAACCCACTGCTCGTATTTTGTAAGTCTTTGTAGATGAGTTTAGTTTTCAGTACCAAGAACATTAGGTCGAATGATTGCTACTTGGTGATGAGGAGGTACCTAGCCTGAACGAATAGGTCAGTAATCGAGACTAGCAAATGGACTATTGGAAAACCGTAGTAGACAGTCTTTTGGAAATGCGTCATTCTGTCGAGTGGTACATTTATGAGGAGCCAGTTGTAATAGTTCTCAACCTTTGATTTCAGGTAGGGATATAATGCGAGTGCCGCTGCTGTCCGATATGGACCTATTCCTCCTTCGGAGTCGCAGAGCTGCGCCCGAGTAAAGCCGTAGAAATACTATGCGTATGTGGCTGAGTGGGTCTTGAGATGGTACGCCTTGAGTGCCAGGTCGCAAAGAAGGAGAGCTTCGGGAGTGTAGTATCTGAATGGGATGAGTCTGTCTGAGACGTTTAGAAAGGTATGAAGCATGTAAGATAAGCCTTCACGCATGTATTCCTCGAGAGTGTGAACCGAGTGGTACATCAGGAAATGAGTTTTATTTTGCTGAGTCCTGCTCTCCATTTTTGTTATGTGATTATTATTATTTTTTTTTTTTTTAGTATTTTTGTGTCAATAATTATTTTTACTTTACTATTGAATTATGGATAATATTAGGCAATTTGTGACATCATCCTGCATAGTAAATGAAATGAGATAAATAATTGGGAGATAGAGTTGAAATAAGAATAATCGAATAACCTTTTGAGATTTAATTTGAAAAAGCGCACTTGTAGTAGAATAATTTTAGTTTTTTTGTTCCTATTCTAAAACTAATGCTTATTTTTATAATAGATTTTATCTACTTTACTCTTACCCAATCCACAAGTGATTATAAAGAATATATTTTGGAAAAATATAATAAAAAAATGGGAGGAAAGAAATGGTGTTAATTTTGCCATATCAACATTGACTACAGCAAGCAGGCGATCCAGGAACACGAAGAGACCAGGCAGCATATCCGCAATAAATAAAAACAGATCAAGTTCGACCGCCACAAAGTCAGGAAGCAGGGCAGGGAAGATGCATTCAAACTCAGAGAAGAGATGCGCAAGAATCCCCAAGAATACCGAAGACAACAACAATTACTACAACAACAGCAAGCGACTAACAATCCAGTCACTCTCAACAACTCTGGTATACCTGTCACTGCTTTCGGATCAGGACCAAGACCATCAAAGCTGTCTGAATAAAAAATGCAGGAACTAAGAAAGTACCAATAAGATGTAAAAGCAACGGCCCGAAGCCAAATCCATTCGCTTATCGCAGCTAAGACTAAAGGAACGTGTGGAGCGCCAATTAATTTCCCCTAGCAAAGCGCTCTCTTAATCAAACCTCCACTACCTTCAGGGATGGTTTATGGTGGAAAGCCTTACGGAAACAGATCATCCAACAGATCATAAGGATAGAAATAACAATAATCGTAGTCGTAATCTGCTTCAGGTTCTAAGAGCGAGTCGAGCGGAGATTCCGATGATGATATTAGAATGTGGTAAATCGAAATGTGTCCATAAACCCAAAAACCGAGTTTCTTGAATGTCATAACAGGTGTAAGAATGTATGAAAAACCCACAGGGTTCATGCTGACTCCACAGGAGATTTTACTGTGGGAACAACTTCAAATATAGGTAAAGGAACGGCCAGATCCTGAACAACATGTGAATGTTGGTGAATGGCAAGAAGTCATTGACACTGACAACATCTTCGTGATTCATGCTGCTTCGGACTCAGAGCCGTAGTAAACTAAAAAAGATGAAACAGCTGTTCAGAAGCCTTTGACGCAGGAGGAAAAGAAGCTAAAAGAAATTTAGGATATGGTGACTAAAGGGGAGATCAAAACGGCAAACCAGGTATTGGACGCAATGATTGATATGACTGTACAAACTTCAGAGTCAGTCAGAGATCGGAACGAGAAGTTAAAACATTTTCTAAAGAAGAACCTGGAACAGACAGCGACTCTAAATATGGAAACCGATGAAGCAGATATGCTTATAGTAAATAAAGGTT
Source organism: Halesus radiatus (assembly GCA_022606495.2). Taxonomy (NCBI): domain Eukaryota; kingdom Metazoa; phylum Arthropoda; class Insecta; order Trichoptera; family Limnephilidae; genus Halesus; species Halesus radiatus. Next base: position 31,592 of record JAHDVE020010610.1, on the reverse strand, counting down.
TCAATGCACGAAAAAGACCAGTTAAAAAGGTGACTCTGGTGACTGAAGATGATATTTTCTGATAATGTAAATATACAATATGTTTAAAACTAACAAAGTACCAAAAAAATATATATTACTATAATATGAATATTTAATATATTGACTTTATATAATTTCAAAGTATTGGCTTTATGGAAAATAAAAAAAATAGTTCTATTTATCCCATTAAAATTATATACATTATAAATATATTTTTAAAATCTATTAAAAAAAATGTATTTTTTAAAATCATTTAAGGTCACTGATATCATTGAGATATTTAACTCCTGGCAACTCAATCCCCTGCAACAACTCCAGAGCAGCACCTCCACCTGTCGACACGTGACTCAATTTGTCCTCCGCGTGTTCCATGTGCACCAAACTCACCGAGTCTCCTCCACCCACGATCGACATGGCTCCTGCTTTCGTCTGTTAGATGATATCTCTCAGAAGGGCAGCACTCGACGTTCTGAAAGTAGGGAACTCGAACACTCCAGTTGGACCATTCCAAATGATAGTTTTAGCGTTTTTGATAACTTCGGTTCTCTGTTTTATGGTTTCAGGTCCTCCGTCCATTCCCTCGAAGTCGGCCGCGATCCCTGTTTTGATGGTGAAAATCTTGGACTCTGTCTCGTTCTTAAAGTCCTTACCGCAGTTAATGTCGACAGGAAAGTGCATTTTAACTCCTTTGGCCTTTGCTTTGGCGAGAATTTCGTCGATGTGGTCGTAGCCCTGCTTGTCGAACAGTGATTTTCCGATCTCAATGCCATAAATCTTCTTGAGGAAGGTGTAACTCATTCCTCCTCCAATAATGATCTCGTCGGCTATATCTATCATATTCATTATGAGCTGGATCTTATCATGCACTTTAGATCCTCCAATAATGACGATCAAGGGTCTCTCAGGATTCTACATCGCCTTGCCAAAGAAGTTAAGTTCCTTCTTCATCAGGTTGCCAGCCACACGAATTTTATGGTTAACGCCGACAACGCTGCTATGTGCGCGATGGGCGGTTCCGAATGCGTCATTTACAAACATGTTGCCCAAGTTTGACAGATTCTTTCGAAAAGTTGCGACAGCCTCTGGGTAGGCCTTCGTCTTGTTACCCTCCTTGTCCTTGACAGTGCCTTCTTCCTCTAGATGGAACCGCACATTCTCACATAGAAAGATTTCTCCTTGGGATTTATTAACAGCATCCTCGACTTCTTTCCCGACACAATCATTGAGGAAGGTGACTTTCCTCTTGAGGAGCTGTTCCAAGTGTGGCACAATAGGACGCAGGGAGTACTTAGGATTGGGTTTGCCATCAGGTCTGCCGAGATGTGACAACATGACGATGGATTGGGGAGACTTGCTTAAACATTAGTTGATCGTAGGTATGGTGCCTATGTTTTTTAAGAAATGATAGTTTATATGTGAGATGAGTGGGTGTTACTTTTGATTCTGTTGTCGTCAGCCACTTTTCCCTCTTTGGTGAGAGGGACGTTGAAGTCTGCTCTCAAGAGGATCTTGGAGGTGGAGTTGATTTTATTGATAATGTCTTTGAGTCCTGCTTTGCGTAACATTCTTGGAATATAGTATTAATAATTATTACTATTGACTAATTATTTTTTTGAAGTATCCTTTTTTTTATATATACAAAGATATGTAAGATTAAATTATTAATATAAAATTGATTAGATACATATCAATAGTAAAAAAACATATTTTTTGCTAGGAATCTTAGCAATTATTTTTTTAAGAGTTTCTATTCCAATTTTTAAAAAAAGAACCGTTGATTATTTTTTTGATATTTTATTTATTTTAATATCTTTTTATTTCAAATATTATTTAAGAAACTTGTATATATGTTTAACATTATGCTGATAAAGATATTTATATATATATTTTAGATATCACCTGCCATTGATCTCCGTCGAGGCGTGCAGGCAACGGTCATAAAACTACTTTATTATTCTTATTCTTATTCTCATTTTTTTAGTATTATTATTACTATTATTATATTTATCTATAAAAATGAAGAAATAAAATAAAATAAAATAAAAAATATAATAATAATTATTCAGAGTTTGTTATATTTTATAAATATTTTAAATAATCATTTTTAAAAAAAAATATACATATATATTGAAAATATTTTATATACATTATTTTTCAAAAAATATAAATCAATAAAACAAAGTTTAAAATATATCTATATTTAATAGATTTTTAGATATATTGGATATAAAAAAATATTTATATATTTGATATACATACTGTTAAGCTAATCAAAAAAATAAACTTCAGCAGCACCCAACACAACAGTATGTAAATTCAAGCCAAGAAGGACCACGAATACCGTGAAGTCAATCTAATTAAATAAATCACCCAGATCGACTACGAAAACTGGGATGTCAAGTGGGGCCCCCTCACCCAAGACTCGATCGAGATCCTCACCAAAATCGGCAGGGGAAAATATTCCAACGTCTTCTCAGCCGTCGAAATGGACTCCAAAAGGAAAGTGGCGCTCAAGATTCTCGCTCCGATCCGCAAGTCCAAGATCAAAAGATAAATATTCATATTGAATCAGCTCAAATCCCACCCGAGCATTATCCAGCTGATCGCCCCCATCAGATGTTCTCTCGAGAAAATGACTGGCCTCGTGTTTGAATATGCCGAGCATGAAGACTTCAGGACTCTGTACAAGAAATTGACCCTATAGGATATTCGACATTACATGAGATAAATCTTGAAGGTAACAAAAAATACTATTCATCTAAATTCGTCTGCATTAAACAAATATTTAAATTTTCATACTTTTAACTATATTAAAAAAATATAATCGTTTTTTTACTTTATTTTATTTATTATTTGTAACATCTTTAATAAAATACAATCCAATCATACCTCTCTACCTTTTCTTTATTATGATGGTAATAGACCCTTGACCATATACATTCCAACGGCATCATCCACCGCGATATCAAGCCCCACAACATACTAATCAACCACGAGAAACGCACCTTAAAGATAATCGACTTCGGCCTGGCTGAGTTTTACTTGCCTGACCACCAGTACTCCAGCAAGGTGTATTCGATGTACTACAAACCACCCGAACTCATCCTCGGCAACACATTTTATGACTACTCGACAGACATCTGGGCAGCTGGAATCATATTCGCTGGCATGGTAATAAAAAAAATGGAATAATCATAATCATCAATACACAATACACAATGCTAACAAACATATAATAAACATAGATCTTCAAAAAAAATCCATTCATTCAAGGCACTGACCAGGCAGATCAAATCCACAGGTTGTCGAAACTATTGGGTACGGATAACTTGATATCGTATTGCCGACACCACTCCGAAGACCTGACTGAATGCAGGGAGTTTAGACAGCAGTTGTTGTTTAGTTTGGCGAACCCAGATGCCAAACGGTACCCAGCTTCGGATCTGAAAGAGTTTATAAATAAAGAGAACTAGACGCACGCAATTCCCCAGGCTCAAGACTTGTTGTTGAAGCTGTTAAGGCTGTAACCACATGAGAGAATAACAGCCAAATAAGCCTTAAAGCATCCTTTCTTCAAATGTTGATATAAACAGCGTCAGAGGGCTTATAATTGGACTATTATATATTATAAAATGTAAAGTAAGATAATTATATATATTATATATATATTATATGTTTTTTTTGTTTTTTTAATATCTTACAATTTATGATGTCTATTTAATTTATAATATCTATGGTGCCATCTATTATTTTTTATGTTATTATGAGTTAATACAATATAATATTGTATTATTATTTCTAGAATACCATTTTTAATTATATCTAACACCAAAAAAGAAAAGGTTTTTAATAAGTTTACAATACTTTTTTTTAATTCGTCTAATAATAAAAACTTTATTAAAAACAACCACACACACAACCTTTATTAACAATATCTCACTTACAAAATAACCAAAAATCAGTCTTTTTAGATTTTATTATATATATCATTATTATTATTAACAATTTTAAAACAATTAAATGGAGTCAAAAGATCCAGTAACCTAACTACTGAGCCAGTACAACTATGCCGGAAGAATTGACGAGGCACTCTTTTCCAGCATTCGAGCAACAAAAAAATAAACCAGCCAGACCTTCACCATCAAATATCTGAAGAGATGCAATTAGGACATGTACCGATACCTCTCGAAGATCAAGGACACCAAGTCGGACTATGTCATAAGGATACTCGATATAGCCAGGGCTGGGGACAAACTAGTCATGGTCTGCGAAGAAGCCGCCTACGGTACACTAGCGAAAGCACTGGTCCGATGCAAGCGACTCGAGGAAAATGACGCACTTTATATATGTAAATCTCTACTGCAGGGACACATCGACCTTCTTCGGAGTGATTGCAGCTGGAGCGGCTCAGAAGCCGACATATAGTTTACGGATACAGGGATGAAACTGTCCTTCAACAACAGTGTTCCGATCGGCAGCCCCAATCCTTTCCCTGAGCTGATCAAAAGACTCAGTTTCAAGCCTGAAAAAGAGTAAGGTGGAATCCTTCCTTTCCCAAAAAACAAGCAGATCCTAGACCTTATCAAGGTGAGTGTGGAGAACGCTTCAGAAATGAGCTTACATCCTCTACTAAAAAAGCGGGACAAGATTTTCAAGAAAAAGGGTAAGGCCTGGTTCGGCTTGAGGGAGACCAAACAAAAGGCCGAGTACTTCTAGGAAAGTGTGTATTTTGCGATTTCAAGCACTTTAGGATTCGTGAGGGTGAAAGTCTATGGACTGGGGGTGGTTGATAAAGAGGTGCTTCAGTTACACAAAACTAAACCTTCCTTTGTCCGGATTTTCGACTCCTATGAGGACGCGACGAACTACACCATTATGTCTGAGTACGCCAACGACGGTAATGTGATGAACTACGTGTCGCGACTAAAGGCTAACAGCATTGTGCTCAAGGAGGACCAGATAGAGTTCTTCCTTTACTCGATGATTGATCCTATCAAATATGTGCAAGGCTCCCCTATAAAATCTCTCAATACAATCCACATCAAAAACATTTATCTCGAAAATGGTATTCCCAAGTTGGGGGAGCCTGTACCCCTGAGTGCCAAGATGGAAGAGAACCTACTGGACAGACAGGATGTTCCAGATTTTTATCATTCGCAGTTCAAGGGATCGCCTCAGGCCCATAGTCCTCCATTTGATACCTATTCCTTGGGGATCCTCCTTTACAAACTCATGTATACCGAGTACCCCATATTTCCCGAAGGAAAGGTCCATATACCTACAACCCCCGCCTATAACCAGAGAATCAAAACTACGCTCTTGATCTTCCTAAATTAAGGAGGAGCCTTGGTAGACATCGAATCCAAAATTGAGGTCAGTGATGTCGTTAAAAAACAAATAAAAGAGAATAAAGCTAAGTTGGTGGAGAGCACGCCATTTATTTCTCCTATTAAAGACACAGTCATCGACCTGAGCGATGTTCCAGAGGTGATGGCGGATGATGTGGGCGTCAAAGGAAAAGGATTCTGGGCAAGACTGTGTGATGAAGAGGAAAAAGAGGTTGTTACCGAGAGCCCAAAAAACACCAACACCCAATTCTTTAAAGATCTTTCCGAATCACCTTTTAAGCGATACCGATTATGTTCGAAAGTGATTGCAACGGTGCTGATTTACAGCCTGTTGTTTTTTATAACTTTCATCAACAACTGCATTGACATCTACTCTAAGACAAATCTGCTACAGAAATATAATGTGACTATAAACTCAACCAACTACACACTACTGACCTCTGATACGTACGCATTATCGGCTGCATTTGCAGCAAGCAACCAGACCCTCGCTGCGGTCAACACCACCCTCAAGTGTGTGATTGACGTCAAGAATAATTATTCGTCCTTTATTTCCTCGGGTTCAAGCATGTGGTACTTCTATGTGACAGCAGGCCTGGCCATTTGCCTCGGATTCGTGATCGCAAAAGGGGTACAGACCTATGTGTTCGACCTTGTGGCGGTGGGTATGTTTCACATTTCGAAGAAGCAAAATTACAACATTTCCTGTTTCGTAATATTCAATCTCCTAAGTGCCTTATTCCTTTACTCGCACTTCTTTATCTTCAACTACATCTACTATGAACAAATGACCCCCTGCTTCGGAGGAGGAGGAAGTTCCTGGTACTCATCTACGACCTATCTCTTTCAAGATAGGACCTATGTACAAAAAAATATTTTACCACTATGTAATTTTATTTTAATTTATTTACTTTTTTTAAAACAAATATAGTTTTCACGTGCTATTGCTTCTGTCGCTCTTGCGGTTTTCATTCTCTTCATCTTCAGCTTCGTCGAGGTCACAATGCACTAAAAGATGCACTATAGCAAGTTATTCAACCCCATCCTTATCCTCGTTCCAGGGTTCGTTGCCCTCTTGTTGATGATGAGACTGGGAGCCTACACCCCTTACTTCGTCTCATGGATGCAGGATCCATCGAAGGTGATAGCTGGCTATTTTAAATCAGACTATATGGGTGTACTTGGACTTTTCCCAGAGTTCATTGTCCTGTTGGAGATTTTAATTGGACTGTTGATAGATTTCATTTACTTTAAATGCCTGGATCAGAAACTGAAGAACTATATCCCAGAAGATTCTCTCGTGAGGGCAGGAAGCAACGACAATATTATTGTTGATTTTTGAAATGAAGATTTGATTTGACTATCTAGTTGTTTTTTTTATAACAAAATTAGAAATAAGTTATTTTTAAGGTATTTTTTCATTTAAATAAAATAACATAAACCAATAAATATCAAATTTGATGAAATACTTTGAATTTCATTTTTTATTACAAAAATGGAAGTAAGTTCATGATCTTAATCTTTTTAATATTCAGATATATTTACTATTCTTATTAATAATTAATGTCAGCCTTGATTTTTTAAAAATATGTTATGGTTCTCTAACAAAAATTAAATCCACACTTCTCAATTGAAATATATGTCTGATAATATTAAAAAAACAAAACAACAATCAAATTTGTATTAAAAAAAATAATAATCTACTAATGAAGGAGATAATAATAATAACCATTCTGCTCCCATTAATAATTAGCATAATTGTGCCTGTAGAGGGAACCATACCTCGCTGCATGATGACTTACAGTTACGGAGCTCGCCAAACCATAAAGGTCGAACTGATTTTCCCACCCATCCCCCAACGCTACGACGGAGAGTACTACGAGATCACTTGGCGCGACACAGATACCAATGCAACATTCTATGACACTATCGTTTCAGGCACATATCGCAAATAGTTTGATGTCACTGAAAGTAAAAAATTGCATTCGAATACAAAAACATATAAATATTTTTTTTAATAATGAATTTCAGATGTGATATACGAGGTGTGTTTTTACTTGAAGACTTATCGCACAATCCCTCGAACTGAAGTGGAGTACCACTCCGTGACGAACTTCCTGGTGGTGGAAGAAGCCATACAAATGCCTGATAACCTCCTAACAGATAAAGATTTGTAGAATACGTATCTAAATCTGGAGCGAATCCAGTCAATTTCCAAGGTAAATTTATGTCAATAATAAATAATAATACAATAATATTAAAAAAAAAAATAATAAACATAAGTATTGACAAAAATATATATAAATATCGAACAAATTTAATTTTAATTTGTAGGAATTTAAATCGTTCCAAACAAAGAAAGCAGAGTTAGATCGACTCCTTTTTGAGTCGACAGAAGCTTAGGAAGATAAGTTGATGAGCGTATCGTCAGTCGAAATGCTATTGATACTTGTTGCCGCCCTGATCCAAATCTGTGTGCTCCAGAGAATACTCAGGCAAAAAACCTCCCTTTGATTTTTTATATATTTTTACACTTATAGACATTATTCATCATTCTGACTCATTTTTAAAATGTAACAGGAATAAAAATTTAAAATCATAGTGTATTTAGAATAGTTTTCAGATATTTTTTATTTAGGTATTACTTTTACAAAAATTAATATTAACAAAAAAAATATATGATTTAAAGATTAAATAATTATAATAATAAGTAACATGTTTTTTCAAATAAAATATTTTTTTTTAAATAACTCTGAAAGTTTTTCACTGGTTTTTGTTTGGTTCAGAATAGATATATTGAGAAGTACAAGAAATACCTCTGTCCAGTTGGACTGCCTCTGCTTCAAACAGAGAGTTGTTTGTGGGCGCAGGCTGGATTATTCTGTTCCAATGAGTAAAGCTATTGCTGCCTGACGTTGTTTGATTCTTATCATCAAGTTCAACCTGTTTGAGAAATTTGCGAAGTGCTGGCTCTTGAGTTCCATCTACTACTTTAATGGTATTACTATTATTATAATTATTATTTGGTGGTCGCTACTCTTCGTCATCACTCTTGCCCTCAGTAAGACCTAAAGTCACTTCCTTAATATCGTCCTGCAGCATACCTAGACCATCCAGTCCGAACAGGCTGCTACCAAGACCAAAATTATGATTACTAAGACTGTTTTGCTTCCTCTTGAGTCCGACTGACGAAGTGTTGAATATTGAGTTTCCAAAGATATTGGAAATTGAGTTAAAATTAAAGTTATTAGATGCAGAAACAGTGTTGGTTATTATGTTATTGGGAAAAGGTTCGTTGATATTTTGGCTAATTTTACCAATGGAATTGTTATCTTCCCATTCCAATTTGTTGAGTAAAGGAGTTACAGAAACTGGGTTGTGGATCGTATCTTTGACGGTGACATTCGCAGCAAGGCTGGTATTTTCAATTTTTTGCGGGTTCGAAAGCAAGGATTCCTGGTGTATTAGCCTGTTTCGCTCTCTTGAAGAAGCCGGCATTCTCTGTTCAAAGTGGGATGGTTTGCCTTTCTATTTGTCGGGGTTGTAACTAGGCGAAATCTGAAGTAGACTGTCCACAAGAGAATTGTAGTCTTTTTGTACATGTTAAGACTCCATCTTTAGATAAATTTATTTGTAGACGCTGTTGAGGTTCTTTGGGTTGATTTTCAGGGTGTATTGTTTGGCCCATTGTTCGAAGACCGACCTGAAGTTGGGACATATTTTGTCCAACTCATTTGCATAGACATCTGAGTCTTCATTCAGGTAGTACTTGACAGTAAAGCCACAGAGCAAAATGTACAGGATGATGGCCTTGTACTTCTTTTCATCAGCCGAGTAGCAGACGATGTCCCTCACCCCTGGCCAGTAGGTGCTTATGATTTCGTCATCGATATTCCAAGCATTGGTTTGCACTACGTAGGCAAAGAAGATGCTCTAAAACTCGTTAATGAGGAGTCGTCTGCACACAGCTTTGAGTAGTTTGAGGATGGGGTACATCATATTATACTGGCTGCTAAAGGCGAGGTTTTTAAGCAGCTTGCCGATGGAGCCGAACTATTTTTGGTTGTATAGATTTGCGAGCTGAGTATAGTGTGAAGGAACATATACTGCAGCTCCTTCTGAAGTATGGATAGGTAGTGGTGGTAGTTCATCAATTTTGTGTTCCATCTATTATGGTGCTTGAAATAAAAATAAATAAAATTATAAGTGTTTTTTTTTAATGTTATATAGATTTTTATTTTTGTTTTTTGTTATTTTTTTGTTATTATCCAATTTAAAACTAGTTCTAAAAAATAACTAAAGTATGATAAACTCTGAGGTATATTTGTTTATAATAATTTAAAAAAAGTATTAGACTAATTGGTCTTGAAAATATATATGGAAATACTTTTTGATACGCTACAATAAATAAAAAATCTATTTTTGATTGAAACATACTAGAATATCTAAGTATATATGTTTTTCTTTACTTCTTCAAGATAGACAATAAATATGTAATATAGTAAGTAATAAATATGTACTTTATGAAATAATATATTTTTTTATAAAAAGCAAAAATCAAGACTCAAAGAGTGATTGATCATATAATAATCGAATTATTTTTTTAATAATACTAAAATGGATTATTCGAAGGAGTAGAACATTACAATTGAGACCGGATGAGGTTTTAATTACTAATATTGTCTGTTAATAATTCTAATAGAGATATATAGATCAATTTATAATAATTTAACAGGATTATTTTACAAATGGATAGTTCTACTTCCTAATAAAATATATATATTAAAATTAACTTATTATTATGTATATATATACATTTGATTAAATATATTTTTATTTTAAATAACATTTAATATATATATATATGATCGTTAACTACAGGTTTATGTATCAAGCTTGCTGCTTCTGGATTGGCAGAAATAGTTTGAACTCGGGAGGTAGTTCCTATTCACTGTACAATCTATCAGAGAAGTATATTCTGCGAATCCTGCAGTTTGCATGGATCTGCACTCTCAAAGTTTCGATGTAATTAGTTCCGTAAGCTCTCCTCGTGAAATCGGACAGGTTGAACTGGATCTGGTTCCATCCCTCGTCCAGCCTCATCGGCATGGTGCAGATAAATGGCTTGACTCTTGTCGTCGATTGGTAGTTCGAGGCTCGGAATCGTCTCCTCACATTCTTATCATCAAGCACTTGCACTTCGAAGGTAAAGTATTTTTTGAGCTATAAAGTAAAATAAATATATAACAAATTAGATTATATTAGATTGATTATATAGAAAAAAATATATAGAAAACAAAATCAAAAAGCATGCATAATCCATGATATGTATATATATCGTTATTAATTATGACTGCCCTGATTGTTAAAATGATATTATTATGTGGAGGTACATTTTTGATGATCATAACGAGAAATGGAAGTTTGATTCCTAGAGTTTTGGTGGCTTCGGCAGGACAGGTGATGAAGTTGGTGGAGACATTGGTGCCCATTATCTCGAGCACCGACGACTGTATGTCTTGGTCTGTCAGTCTTTTGATGTGTCCGTTGCGAATTTATTTATCCCATATTTGTAAAGGTTTGCTTCTGTAGAATGTATATATAGATATTGTAAGCTTTGCATGTTGCGATAATGATTGAGAGAGATGTTTAGGTTTTGAGGGTGTTACCCGATCGAGTAGAGAATCGAAAGAAAGCCACTTTGGTAAGTATTTTTAAACATTTCTTCCTTGTCTGAAAGATTTTCCAGATGTTATTATATATATATATATTTTATTCTTATTATTATTGTTAGTAACTTATTAAAATAATGTATTTACTATTATTATTTTATTAAAATGATTTCTTTTTTTAGTTTTTAGTATTTTTGTGAAACTTAATATCGTAATTACTGGATTCTTAATTTCTTAGAAAATATTTTTTTTTCATTTTTCCTTATTTTTTTCATTTGGGAAATAGGTTGTTCAATAAGTTTAGAAAATCATAATCAATATTTTATTTTGGACCAGCTCACCAGTTAAATATGATAAAGTTGTGTTTCCATATTCAGAGGCACATGAATCAGTGCATTAATAATATGATATTAGATAGTGTTTATGATATATGTATTTTTTTATAAATCGATAGAAATTGGATTCACATTGTTAAGAATTCACAAATAATAATCAAGCATAACAAATAATATGAAAAAATAATAATCAATATAACAAAAAATAATAATTGTTAATTTTTTTAATTAAAATCTATAACATTTTTGTTAGTTAAAAATATTTACTTACATATAAATTATATTGAAAATAAACAAGGGTCAAATAAAAGTATTTCAGATTTTATATTAATATTTATGTATTATCTACATATAATTATTAATAGTTTGGCTTTTATATTTTTGTGTTTTTTATGAGATCGTTTGGCTTGAAAACTCCCAAAAGCAACATTCCTCCGAAACTCAATACAGACCCAAATAATAATAACACTGCAGCAAAAAAGTATCCTTTTTCGAAGCCGTCAGATCCTTTTGCTAAACGCAATTCTTCAACTCACTCTTCAAAACATCAAAGTATCTAACACATATTTCATGTATTATATACACTGTTGTTTTTTTTAAAATAATAAACACCCCCCATTTCTGACTCCCTACTTTCTCTGTTTTTTAACAACAACCAATTTAGTATTAACAATCAGATAAGCATCCTTATAATCCAGTCTAAAAAAGAAAGCAACAGCGACATCGAGACTGATTTCGGAGGAACAAGGGATCTGCAAACCCCATTTATCGCATCACCATTAAAACTATAATAGCATATAAAACCTGGCGACGGAAGATTAGGAAGGCGGTAACATATTTCAGGAGAGCTATCGTCGAATTTCCAAATTGAAAAACCAATATTAAAAATCGAATAAGAAAGATTTAAATGCAGGTTTAAAGTAAAAACAAACAAAATATATATATATAATACAGTTATTCCTGATACATATATGTGTCATAATTCTATTCAAATATCCTGCCATCTATCTGATGAGGGAGGGTGAGAGAGAAATGTGTTGGTTATGATTATTTTTTAAATAAATTTCTATGGAGCATTCTGAACAATTCTCAATAAATTACCTTTTTCAATATATATTTTTATAGTCAGTAACTCAATCAGATATTGGAGATGATAAAATAATAAAAACAACTCATCAACAGTACCATCATCAAAATCAATGATAAAGCATAAAAGTATAAGAGAAGCTACCACGAATAGTTAGTAAAAAAAATAACACACATATATCTATATATTAAAACTAAAAATAATATTACCAAATTTTAAAACAATTTTCAGAAAAAACGTGAAGAATAAAAATAGATGAGTGCTGAGTCAAAGGAAACCTATCTAAAATTTGACTACATCCTCAAGCAGATGAATATAGACTCACGAATAGTGTTGCCGGAAGAGGCATTAGCACTTGTGGAGAGAGAGTAGAGATAGTTTAAATAAATGGGCAACGAAGAGATAATCCGCGTGCAGAAGTTCATCATTAAAAAACTAGTCGACAAAGTTGATGTTTTAACAAAGCAGCAACTCAACACAGCTCATAATTCTTGAAAAAACAAACACTTACTTTGCCTCTTTTTCTTTTTCTTTTACGTATATATAAAAATATATTTTTATTGACTATCTATTTTTTTTTTTTTACAATTTTTTTTGGTAAATTTATAGTTAAATAGCCATAGGATCTTACTAAGCATATATATATATATTAAAGGAATTGGTAACGCACAGATGTTAAGATTAATGAATAAATAATTGTGACAGTCTGCAGGGGAGTGGTGATCAGACTCTTTTAAGTCTCTTTTATGGGTGCCCCATAGTTTTTTGGAACTTCTATTATTTTTTGAAATCTACAACAGTTAACAAAATTATAAGTATATTCAATATTTAGTACCTTGTGCGATCTTCTTGTACTGATTATTAAGAAGTCGACCGATGTCCCTCTCCTCTCTCATATCAGCCACGTCATCCCGATTCACTTCCTTTTCTGCCTTCTTCATCAGCCTTTTCTCGTCCTTCGTGATGGGCAGACGTGTGAAGTTTGCCTATTCGTACCTCACCTTGTCCTGATATTTCTTGAGGAGTTTTTGTTCGTAAGTACTTTTCATGTTCACGTCTTCAACGAGATCTGTATCAGCGCCATCCAGAAGCACATTCTTTAGTTTTCTTTGCAAATACATGTTTTATCTCTCGGTGCCTCTTTCTTCTTTATAGGCTGCTTTGTCCTTCGCCATCAATTGCGAAGACAGTTTCGGGGCAACATACTTTTATTACTTTCCTGCTACTGTTTTGCCTCCCTCTGTTTTTTTACCGAACTTTTTGAGGCTCTTACCATTGGAATTGGCCTTCTCCTCAAAGCCGTCTTGGTGATGGGTTGTCCGAACCTTGGACAGGTTCTGGGGATTCGGCTTGTAGTTGAGTGCGTCATCTTCGCGATTCTCTTCCGCATCTCCAAGTTTAATATTGCCTCCTGCGTCCTCTTTGGCGATGATCTTCTCGACAGCAGACCGCAATATTTTATTAACTCGATACTACAGCTTCTTTTCCAGGGGATCGAGCTTCATTATAAGAGTTTTGAGATACACGAGATTTGTGTATAGCTCAAATCCTCTTCCAGTAGTGAGATCAACACCGTTCAACTTGAAAAGCATGTAAAACTGGAGTTCCGTCAAATACTCAGCCATGAGCAGATTCTTCGAGTCGTAGAATCCAATCCCTTGGGAGAACGTATCGGTGGGTTGGCGGTAGTGGGAAAGGGTCTGTGAGATTTTAATGTTGAACTCAGAAGCTCCTTGTTTGAGAGTGCTGAAGAGGTCGTGACATGACTTGATGTCCTGTTCTAGTGCTGCCTCGACTGATGAGGGAATCTCGTTGGTTCTTAAGAACAAAGGAACAGTTGTTGATGATGACATTATATAATAAATAAATAAAAATATGTCTATATATAAATATTAAATTAGATTGTGATATTCGAGGGGATTAAAAAATAAAATTATATCTTTTATATAATATGTAAATACCTTAATTATATCCTAGTTTATTTAAAAAATATTAAGAGATAAGATAATTAAATTTTTAATAGATGAATAATTAACAGTCATTTTTCATCAAATCTCATTCTTTATATTTAAGTTTTTTTCCCCTTTATTTTTATTTCGATAAATGATGTCCTCATTACACAATTCAAGAAATAGAAGGCAGGAGCATTAATCTATCAATGCCTCGATTCACAGTAGCATTAAAAAGCAAGTTGATCGAGACTTTCGGCAATTCTCGCCTTTCAAACACAGGAATCCACTCAGAGACAGGTTCATACCCCTCGAACATAATAAAGAGAATATTCGACGATTTTCGTATACATCTGCACAGCCTTCTGACACCAAAATAGCCACACGGCTGAATGACTATCTATCGCTGGGCAGAAATGCTCCTCCCAACAGTTTAGTTATGGCTGAATATTCCCAGTAACAACATGCAGTCCCGAATCATAATAATAATAATAATATCCAAGAGATCCAAACTAGACTTTCCCCAAACGTTGCATAAATAAATAAAATTAAACAAAACTTCTAACGAGAAGCTGAGGATTAGTTCCACTAAAATTAGAGCTCAGAAATTATAAACAAATCTCAGAATAAGAATTAACAGAATTATCATCACATGTACTAAAAAGATATCATAGCAGAGCTAACAGCCAAGAATCTCTATCTCAGCGAGCAGATCCAGTAGTACAAAAAACTAGTGCTCAAGTTGTAGTCCAGACTACATGCGCAGACCGATTAGCTTGAAAGGTGTCTCGGGACGCAGGAAGTATCTCACGCCAGCTATCAAGCATCGCAGTAGTAAATGAAGAAGGAAATTCTCGTCCTCCTAAAAAAACAGGATATCTTGGAACACCACTGCTCAATCCTCGATGATAGCCTTAGGGAAGAAGAATGCAACCAAATCGTCAAAGATATTAAATACTTGCTGTGCAAGTACGGGGTCGACAAAATACCTGGTCTGCTGACAAACAAACTTGTAGACTTTAGGGAGATAGTTCCTACAATTCATCGAGTCTTAAAAAGGAACCAAAAACTAGA
The DNA here is from genome assembly GCA_022606495.2 of Halesus radiatus. Lineage (NCBI taxonomy): Eukaryota > Metazoa > Arthropoda > Insecta > Trichoptera > Limnephilidae > Halesus > Halesus radiatus. The sequence goes on along the minus strand of JAHDVE020010610.1, from coordinate 16,106 downwards.
ATCCTTTGCGAAATGTGTGTTGGATATGAAGGATAAAGTCTCGGGATATACGGAGCATAACCGAGATCTCAAAGTGTGTTGGAGGTGGCTGAAAAACTTGTTCGTTCTCTATTTTACTGACAAACGCAATCTCTAGAAATGGAGACAATGATTTCGATTTCACTTCTGAAACAGAAAAATCATAAATTATATATTTTTTATTAAAATGGTCAAATTTTTATTTTATTTTGATTGGGTCTTAATTGTAATTTTTTTAAACTTCATATCAGAAAGTGTCAAAAATATATATTGTTTTTATATAACCTTTATAGTGATTAACTGAGTATGAAAAATAGATAAAGTAAATACATACTTAAAAAAATATTGAAGTTATATATAACTTCAAAATAAATAAATAATAAATCAATTTAATTCGTCAGATACGTTTCTTAATACTCTTAATTTGGTGTGCAAAAAATGTCGACTCCGCTGGATTCGAACTTGTTTTGGGTGAAGCACTTTATAGTACTCGCCATCGAAATTGATGTAGGTCTATTCGCAATCGGCATCAAATTCAAACTTGAACGGTCCAGCACCCTGCGCAACTCGTCTTGCTCTCCCTTTAAACAACCTTTCGTATCCCATCGACCACTAGTCCTTGAAACTTATGAACTCGATAATTCCGTCATTATATGAACTGTCTTGAAAATTGCTGTCTGATCCTTTGATCCCACATTTCTTTGAATTGTTCCAAATGTCTTTTACACCCCCCATGAAATGGTTGATGTTTTGAGCAACGATGTTTTTGTAGGTTTCTCGAAGACTACGAGATTTCCGGGACTGGATTTTGTCTTTTTCGAACACGACCGTCGATGAAGTTCGTGAGTTCCTGGTCACTTCTGTAGTATCGACTTCAACTTCGCTTTCACTCTCAGTTTCTTCCTCCATTTTATTAACAATGGCTTTTATGTTTTGGTGATTACGGAATCTGTTACAACAGCCAATTAGAAAATATAGGAAGTAATTAATAAACTGGCTAGTAGAACGATGCCGATTGAAGTCGAAGCCCACTCTGGCGTCCATACCGAAGCTGAAATAATTCGTAAAGTCCTTTACCAAGATGTGTTTTGATTGTTAGTTTTAATTTACAAGCCTAATTTCACCTCCCACATTTTTCTATTTCATTATCACTCCTCCTTTTGATACATCTGCTTAGACTTCTGCTTCCCAAACGTCAAAATCATTAACCACTGCCTGCTTGACCATTCGTACGAACCGATGAAGTTCTGAAGATCGTCTTTCGCTGATAATATCGAATTATGGCCAACCCAAAGTCTTCGCGAAATCATTACCTGTGCCCAAAGGAAAGGCTCCAAATATAATTCTACTAAAGTCTATTTTGATTTCTACAAGCAATGAAAGTAGCCAGTTGACGGTCCCGTCTCCACCTCCAGCCAAGATAATAAGTCTTTCCTTCAGCGGATTCATCTTTTAGAGGAATGTAGTGAGAAAGCAAAGGCCAGCGACTCTCGAATCCTCATGGTCGATAAAGTAGAAATGTATGGGAGTGGTATTTTCTTCGAAAATTTCGACGAAGTTCATCTGCAAAATATAAAAACATCGTAATTATAAGAGTTAGGGGTGTCAATATGTTGTATAGGTTTAGTTACCTTTGCTTATTTGAGACGGTGTCCGTTTCTGCCACCACTAATGGTATTAGCAAATATTATTATGGTGTCGTTGGTCAAGAGAGGAACTTTAAATGACGAGACTGGCGAAAGGAGAACTGATTCCATTTTTATATATGTATATATTTTTGTTGTAAAAATTGATAGATATATAATATTGTTTCAAAATTGTAAATTTTAGTCCCTAAGATTGTATACCCTTATCTATGTATTTATTTTATCAAACCTATTAATTAAAATTATTTATAATAAATTAGTAAAATCCCAAAAGAATAAAATGTCATAAATAATAATGAGCACCCCCCTTTTTTTTTGTTACATAATATGTTTCCTCCAATTTTTGCCATCTATTGATATAATAAATAATAATAATAATAATTGCAGAAACATACCTATTACTATTATAATGAAGGAACGTATTTGAAGAAGAAGAAGAATACAACTTGATAACTAATGTTTTAATTTATATTATAATATCATATGTATTATTAAATAATAATAAACACATATCCTTATTTTTCTTCATAAACTAACACAAAAACAAAAAATATTTAAAAAATTATAATACCTCAGATAATAATAATAAAGATTTAATTTAAAAAAACACATACATACACAACCAGCAAATCAAACAAACGACGCGATGAAGGACAGAAACTAAAAAAATGAAGAAATTAAGCGCAAAATCCAAGAGTAACCAAATGCATTTCATTAAATTTATTACGCAGTATGAAGGATAAGCGTGCCAAAATCAATGCATAGACCAAGCCGGAAGAAGCGCCCACCGAACGGAACCCTAACAATCTCCTCAAAATGAAAAGATAAAAACTAGCGGAAGAACGCAGCTTCTCGCTGAGCATCGAGCCAGAGCCAAAGCCTGCAGTCTACGAAATACAAATCCAGTGCGACCTGGAGCCCAGATCGAACTCCGTCGAGCCGCAGAGATCAGTCCGAAAACACTCCGAAGACGAAATCGACCTTCTCCAACCGAAGGAAAGAAAGAGAAGGGACGACCCTCACCAGTCTGATCAGCAGAAGTAGCCAATGAAATGTACTTTTTTACAAAAATAATTCAACAAAAAAATCTTTTAAATGGTTTTTTAAATTATTACTTATTGATTGTTGTATAGCTTTGAACGAATAAGAGCGTATCTCTCTGGAGAAGTCAAAGCCATACTTCGACTTCTTCAACCATAGTACTAAGCTTATCGAGAAGCTATTAGACAATCCGAGCAATGAGGCTGATTTGTTAGAGTTGATGCTTGAAGACGGACTTAAATCAGGAAACCAGTAAAAAATTATAATAAAAAAATATTAATTTCATTTAACACTTTAGATCAAACAAGGATATTTTGACTCCATTAGTAAAGTTCTCCGATCCTCATTACACGAGGAATCGGGTTGTGACCTCAGTGGACTGGTCCCCTCAGATCCCAGAACTCGTGCTGGCTTCCTACAGCCAGAACGAAGAAGGAAATATTAAGGACCACGTCGGAGTAATTTTACTATGGTCGCTGGGTCTTCGCACTCGTCCCGAATTCCACTGCTTCTGCCAGTCCCAGGTGACTTCTGCTTGCTTTTACCCTTTCTCCAATAACTTAATCATCGGTGGGTGCTACAACGGACAGCTGCTGCTTTGGGACTTTAGGACCAAATCTCCTGTTCAGAGAACAGGTGTCTCAGCAACGGGTCATAAGTATCCCGTCTACAGCGTAAACGTGGTAGGAACACAGATTGCGAATAATGTGGTTTCGATCTCCAATGACGGAAAGTTGTGTACCTGGGATATTAAGTCTTTTAAGGAACCCCTCAAGGTGACCAAACTTGAAAAAGCATCAGGAGAAATCAATGCTGTTTGTTGCGAGTTCCCCGAAGGAGATGTGAACAACTTTTATTTTGGGGCAGAAAACGGCCACGTGTACAAGAGCTCTCTGCATAGCAGCCAAGCCACAGAATACACTGTCTATGAAGGGCATAATGGCCCTGTGACCTCCCTTTCAGTTAACAACCCTTCTTCCGAATATTCCGCCTTGTCTGGACTGGTTTTGTCTTCTTCGTTTGATTGGAGCGTGAAACTCTGGTCGGCCAAAAATAAAGACTGCATCAGAACCTTCGAGTATTCCGATGATTACGTGTTCGATGTGGACTGGAACCCTTCCAACCCCGCTCTCTTCAGTACTGTGAACAACGAAGGATATCTGGATCTCTGGGACTTGACCGCAGACATGGAGATCCCGATCATGCACCATCGAGTGGAAAAGCACGCCATTAACAAGTGCAAGTGGAATCGAGAAGGCACCAAGATAATGACTGGCGACTCTCAGGGCATCGTGAACGTATTCGACTTAGACAAGAGATACCATAAGTTGGAAGGAGGCAGGATGGATGACTTAGAGAGTCTTCTAGTCGAGGGAAAATAATCTTGAACTATATATATGTATATATGTAGATATATCTTTTTTTAAATATATGCAAAATTGATATAAAGGTATGAACTGTTTACAGATTTGTCTAATTTTGGGGGTATAATATTCTTTAATAGTAATCTGATTTATCAGTAAATATTATTATATTAAAATATAGTCATTTTTTCCTGAATAATGCTTATTTGCGCTTCTTTAACCGATTATTTCTTCTTATCTTCAATTCATTCGCAGTCACGATTCCACATATCACATATATGATGCAGATCCCGATTCCTATGCCTTTCAACAAAGGCAATCCAGGCTCATCCTGCACTAGTCCATATAACGCAATCATCTGAAGTTGTTGGTCCCCGTAACTTAGCTTGTTGAATTTGATTTACCCAGGCGATAGGCCAAAGTTTTCAGGGTTTGGGTCTTCCTTGTCGCATAACAGTTGATAGGTCAAATTTTTCCCCGGCAATATTGTGCGGCTACTGATCCATCCGGGCCTACATTTACACACTCGCTGATACGGGTCACCGTTGACACATTTTCCCGTAGCATAAGTAGTAATATTTTGTTTCGGCAAGTACTTGGCGTTGAATTCAAAGTTTGAGGGATCGCTTTAATTGTAGATAGCCAACAGATCTCGACAAGAGTTGGTACTGCGCACATATACCCATCCACCAGCTGTCGAACATATGGTTTTTGGGACGCATTGGTTAGCAACAGGATCGAAGACAGCTTTCTGGGTCTTAAAATTGGAGCCATAGAGTTGTACACAGTTGGCGTCGCACTGGAAGATCGAGATGACGGCACTCAATACGCAATCCGCTGACAGGACTGTTTCGATGCAGAATATAAACAAAATCACTAATAATTCTAAAAATCTCATATGTCTATGCTTAATATTTTATATCAATGCTATAAAAAAAATCTGTTCTATTTTTAAATTAGCGAGGGTAGCTCGGAAGATAACAAAAATAAAATTAATACAATTTAAAATAAAATAGAATTATTGTCGTTGGTAAAATTTTTTCTGAAATTTATCACATAAATTTTCTTAAAGTAGTTAGAAGTTCGTCTCTCTCCAACCTCAACTTAGTATTTTATTCTTATAGTTTCTCAATTAGACCCTCATCCTGTTCTATTTGTTATAGTTTCGCCACATACTGCTCCAATGTTTTATTCAGCTGCCGATCTTTAGACTAGTAAAAAGTTGTCACTTTCTCCAGCTTGCCTTTCAGAAGGCTAATATATTCGTCGTTCTCTTCGTCTCGCTGTCGAAGTTCGGCCAGCTCATCTCCAATCACAGATCTCGTTAAGATTCGGCTATCATTATTATGGGTAGATGAGCTTTGCGAGTGATATTATTCCGAAGACTTGTGGAGTTGATATCGCAAATATTTAATAATCATATTTTTTTTCTTTAATTCCCTCCTCAAACGAATTCCGCACCTCCTCCCGCGTATTTTTCTAGACGGTTTTTGAAAGCTCCCAAACTCATTTACTGAGATAGGATGTTGTTGACTTCCGAAAATCCCACTCGTATTTGAGTTTAGATGGTTATAATGACTGCTTCCACTGCGATATTGCGAACCGAGTAGCTTGGACTGGTCAAAGGTGGACTCATCGTGTTTGAATGTGCTTCTGTTGTTTTTTGTAATGTGGAAAGATCCAGCACTGTGATGCACACTAACATTGTTATATCCATTTTCACAGTTAGAGATTTGGGGATTATTATTATTATTGACGTGCAGACGAGTCGTGTTCGCATTGCTCTCGGCATGATAGTATTTGTCTTTGGTGTTGACTATGATCTGCTTGTCGTAGTACTCGAGGAGGTTCTGCTTTTCCTTTACCAACAGATCCTTGATGTGGCTCTCGACTTCTTGGGTTCGTTTCAATAGCTTGCTTTTGCAGCCTGCAGGCAGGAGCGAGTTTGATTCGACCTTTGATTTTTAAGTTTGGATATTCTTCTTCGCCTTGTCCAGTTCGATAAATCGATTGGCTATTTTTGGATCGACGAAATCCCAAGATGACACCACTGACATTATTTTTAAAAAAATATATAATATATAATATGTTATTTGTATAGATATGTAGTTAAAAATAATATTAATAAAGATATCAATATATAAGGTATATGTATATTTGACAGAATAGACAAAAAAAGAGATGGTATCATAATATTAAGAAAAGTAAAAATATTAAATACAATTTGATTATTGTTTATAATTATTTCATCAATATTTCAAACAATAGTGGTGTGGTGTGGTGTCTTTTCATTGTTTGTGGGCAGCCACATTAACTTTGATGGTACGTGCTCCGAATTTCTCTCCGTTCAGTGCAAGTGCATACCTCAGACTTCGATCATCTGCACAAAGCACGAATGCTACTCCTTTCGATTCACCAGTTTCAGCTAAAATAATAATAAAAAAAAATTAAATAGTTAAATATTGTTTAGAGATTATAAAAAGTTACTTCGAAGCATTCGAGTCGAAATTATTGTAATCTTTTTGCTTCTGAAGAAATCGTTGATTTCGTTTTCATCAGCATTGTATGGAAGACCTCCGACGAAGATTTCCAAATCCTTTCTTCGGGTGAAGGCGTCTCTCTTGATTCGGTCGTCGAGTTCCGGACTTTTCTCTCGATTCTATCTCTGCAACATCACATTATTGTCTTCAAGCTCTTCCAAGTCGACAAGAGATGCAGCGACTTCGAGTGAGAAGCCTTTGGTTCTTCCTGCTTGAGAAGCGACCTCCTCCACAATCTTATCCATGTGTTCCTTCAGGTACTCGGGAATGTCGAAGGCTGCTGAGTTTGACCCGAACTTTCTCATTCCTTTAACCTCTCCCACAATTTTCTCGTGAGCAAAGTTGCCTAGGAAGTTAAATATGAAGCTATGAGCATGGAACTCGACGGGACTTTTGATAATGTAGGTGATGAACCCGTCAGTGGAATTGAGGAGGGAACGTTGGTTGATCTTTTTTGTATTTCCTGAAATAAAAGCGAGTGCTTTGGCGAGACATTTTACTGCTCCGTCCTCTGCGATCATCTATTGTGCGATGTCGCTGAAATAGGGGAGGACCTCATCGTTCACAGACTTGAGACTGATCACGATATCTCTTGCACTTGCCTTAACAATGTCCATTGGCTGGGGAGCTCCTGTCTTTCTGAATTTGATCTTGGCAATCCTTTCGATTCTTTCGACGAGGGGGACTTGCTGTTTGGTGTAGAAGGTCACACACACTCCGCTTCGACCTGCTCTTCCTGTTCTTCCTGCTCTGTGAATATATGTTTCAACGTCTTTTGGGGGTTCTAATTGAACAATGAGATCAACTTCGGGGATGTCGAGTCCTCTGGCTGCCACGTTCGTCGCCACCAAACACTTGAGGGTCCCTTCTTTGAAAGCTCTAAAAGCCACTTCTCGCTGCTTCTGTGGAATGTCTCCATGGAGCACCTGCTTTTCCTGTTTTATGTTGGCCCTCTCCATCACTTCGTTGGCTTATTTCTTGGTTTCGCAGAAAATGATTGTCCTGCCGTGACGTCCTCCGTACAGGTTAACGACATCGGAGATAACAGCATTTCTGGAGTAGTAGGGGCAACTAATGGCTAAATGTTCGATGGTCTTTGATGTCTTCATCTCGCTATTTTTAATTAGGTCAACATATTATCGGTTGGCATCAAGGTAAATTTTGGCGATGTCCAACACCCATGAAGGAATTGTTGCTGAGAAGAGTAAGTTCTGGGTTTTCTTAGGAGCATTTTTCTTCACGTATTCGAAAATCTTCTCGATATCCTCTTGGAAGCCCTGTTTCAACATCTCATCGGCTTCGTCAAGGCACACAACTTCGAGGTTGTTCAACTTGATAACTCCTCTTTCAAGGAGATCGATAAGTCGGCCAGGGGTAGCGACGATGATGTCAGCCCCTTCTCTGATTTGTCTCATCTGCTCATGAATGTCGGCACCTCCGTAGACATTAACCACATTGAACTCTGTGGCTTTGTGTCGGATACTGACAATTTAGTTTCGTACTTGAATTGCAAGCTATCTAAAAAATTGATAATGAATTTTAAAAAAAAAAAATGATTAGAAAGATGATTAAAATGTTTTTTTTTACCTAGTGGGGAGGACGATGAGGAATTTGGTCTTGGAGTTCTCGAAAGCTCCGCTAATTCTAAGGCGTTCAAGGATGGGCAAGGAGAATGCCATGGTCTTGCCCGACCCGGTTCGATCCCTAGCAATTAAATCTTTGCCTTTGTAGATTATTTAATAGGTGGAGTACTGGATGGGGAAGAAGGTCTTGATGCCCTTTTTATCCAGCATTTCAATGGTCTTTTTGTTTCCGATGTAGTTCGAGATTGCGGTCTTGTCAGCCGAGATTAGGGGAGCCAATGCCAATTCTCCGTTGCCATTCTTGTGATGCCCATTCTTATACTCTTCCTTCTTGGGACTCTCTGTTTCTCGATGAGTTCTCTTCCTTCCCTGTTCGTGGTTTTCACTGGAGTCACTGTTGCGGTCTGAGTGTGATGTCTTCATTTTATTGTTGTTGTTTGTATTTATTTTTAAAAGAGAAATAAAGAATTTTCTATTATTATAAATATATTAACTATAATAGTGATTGTTGAAGAATACGTAATAATGTTTGTATTTTTTTAATTTTTTGAGGTTTTCTATGTTATATAAAATTTGTATTTCATATTTTTTCATTTTATAATTAAAAAAACAAAAGAGTTGAAAAAATTATATAATATACGTTAAAAAAAATACATTATATTAATTAATTAATTAATTTTATTTATTTAATTTTGCTCTATATACATCTTTTAAAAAAACTAATTACTTTTTTAAAAAAACTATTTATCCAATCTGTAAAAATATATGCCAACAAAATAGTGGGGTGTTTAAATGTATTTTAATTTATGTTTGTCTAACAGGCTATATATATTTTATAGTTTATTACCTCATTCGAATGACTTGATAATATCTCCTTTCAAGAAATCTGATTTCCCTTCGAACAAGATCGTACACTCATCTCCTTTCTTCAACTCGCTCACCTATTTTTTGAAGTTTTTCAGACTCGAAATCGTCAGTAACTAAGATATTGGCTTGCCATTTCTGAAGATCTTGTATTTGTATTTCTTGCATATTCTCCCTTCCTCAATCTTCACTCCAGCAGCAAAGGTGTGGGACTTCTTGTCCTGAGTAATCTTGAATACGTCTGCGATGCGACCCGTACCTTTTTCTTTGAGACTCGCCTCTTCTTTATTTAGCTCATTGTCGCAGACCGTCTTTAGGTCCTCCAGGAACGTATGTAGTAGCTTGTGGTTGTGGGGCACGACGTCGTTGTTTTTCAAAGCATTCAGCGCATCTGGTTTGAACCCAGCACCCATGCAGAATAGGTGTCCTTTCAACAATTTGGCTTCTTATACGTCAGACGCTATGACATCCCCCACTTCTGATCGTAAAATGTTTATCTAAATTTTGCTGGCTTCCATCACTTTTACTTTGAGTTTCTCCACTTCTTTCAATACGGTTTCTTCCATTCCTCGATCCGAAGACTTGATGATAAGATTTACTGTATTCTCCTTCCTCGAAGATTATTCGATATAAAGACGCACATATGCTTTATGGTTAATGAGATCTGCCTACTTTTTGGCAAGGAGCTCAGTCTTGGCTGGGGAATCTGGCTGTTCATTGATCTCCTCAATTTCTTGGACGATGACGTCCTCGACTTCTTTGAACTTATTCAGCCAGCCGTCAGCAACATTTCGAAATAACCGTCTCTTTTCACGATAAGTTTTAATCTTAATCTTGACTCCGACAGGTGAAAAAATTTACTTTTTGGACTTTTAATCTTCAACCACCGTCATCTTTTCGGTGATGAACTTGGCCTTCTGTTCTGACTCCACCTAAAACACCAGATCTCCACTATACGGCAAGTCTTTGAAGCCGATAATTTACACAGCCTCGCCGGGATAGGCAATATTCAGGATGTTCCTTCGGTCATCATATATACTTTTCACGCGGCATATCTGATGTCCCACCACAAGAACAGCTCCTAATCTCAGGGTGCCTTTTTGGATCAATAGGGTTGCTGAGTATAAATCGTTTTCTGACCGGTGGGCCTCCAACACACTGGCTTCCACCATGCCCGAGTAGCTCGCGCAGAGATTGAAGGTTTTGGCTTGCTCTAGAAGAAGCTCGATGAGCAAGTCAACATTGAGTCCTGTTTTGGCAGAGATGTGGACAACAGGAACGTCTCCCCCGTTGGGTTCGAGAAAAATGCCTTTTGCTTATAATTATTTTTCGATCGCTTCTGGATCAGCCTAAAAAATGTCGATCTTGTTGATGGCAATTATGAATGGGATTTGGGATTTGTTGGCCAGGTCAATCACTTCCATGGTCTGCTGCTTGACTCCCTCCATAGCGGAGATAACGACCACTATCATGTCCGTTACTGTCGCTCCTCTTAACCTCATGTTCACGAATGCCTGATGGCCAGGAGTATCGATCACAGTAACATTTTCTCCCTTGTAGGTAACTTTGAAGGCTCCGATCTTCTGGGTGATTCCTCCGTACTCGTTCTTTGCAATGTTTGATTGCCGGAGATGATCCAAAAGGGTAGTTTTGCCGTGATCGACATGTCCCATAATGGTGACTATGGGACATCTCGGCTTTACATCTGCTTATAATGCTTCTTGTTCTTCGTTTTCACCGAGCTTGAAACCATTAATTAGGCTGATTATTTCTGCCTATTCTTTTTAAATCATGGCATTTTTCGGGTTTCGCATCTGCGACCTGATTCTAGCCTCGGATGTTGAGAGCAAGAATGCAAAGTCTGATGGAGTCGATGGGAACGAAAGAGTGAGAGGTTTGAGTCTGTTGCGGATGAGGTTGGTTGTTGAGAAGTGAAATGGATTACAATTTGTCAAGACATGACGAAGGTTTAATAGTTTCATCATCATAACTAAAAAAATATCAATATATGTTTATATATATATTTTTTATATCTATATAACTCTATAGCTATTATAAATAATGAATAATAATAATATGATGTTGAGTTAATTTTCCACAAACTATATTTATATATTTATATTTCAAAAGATGACTATTGATTACCAATTATAGATTATATATTTTTGTGGGTATTATTAGTTGTGTTCTAAAAAAAATGCAATTGTATTTTTTTTAATGAGGGAAAATACTTAATTGCACCAGTCCCAAATTAATTAATATATGTAGTGAAAAAAACAAGTAAAATTTAGAAAACATTACAATAAAGCATTAAAAAAAAAAATATATATATATACCTTATATATTTAATATACACATTTAATAAATTTAAACAAAAAAAACATAACCTGATAAAAAGGAAAAAAAAATATAATGTACAGGCCTCTAATTCGACTTCCTGCGTCGAGTCTATTTTTGGACACAGCATTCACTATTAAAAATCTGGAAGAACTCGACAAAATTCAATGGCTTCTGATCCCCACTTTGGAGCTCGTGGGAGTCGAGACGAACGCATAAGAAAAACAGTCAGAATTTCATCGAGATAAAAAGAAGTATAATTTGAACAAACTCTTTTTCGGAGTCAACGGAAAATTCGAGACTGGAGAGAAGATCTAGTTCGCCAAGAAATCAGAGATTCAGGAGGTGAAAGGTTTTGTGACGATACAGATCGACTTGCCCTACGAAACCAAAGATGAAGTGATCAGGGGCATTCAAGACTATATTGATGAAGCCCAACAAAAAATAGTGGTGATCTTCCATCGACAAGCCACCCAGTCCATATTCACATTTAGCGATAAGGTAGGCCTCCAAGCACTCAGCGCTTTAAGGAACTAGGCTGGCGTACTGGACTGTACCTTTATCGTCCCTCCGTATCGATCTCGTACCCGATCTCTGGGAGCCAAAAATATATTTCTATTGAAGTGCACTATCCCCATGCACTTCCTCCTTCATGTTGGCGAGCTCAATATGATGAAAATTATTTAGGTGTTCTGCAAGTAACTTTCCTCCTCTCTGAAAATAATGGTTCGAAACGATCTTTCTTACCGCAGTGTATCCAAGCAGGACTTGCTCATTTTTAATAACTATACCAATGTCAAAGAAGTAGTAGCAGTCGAGCAAGTGAAAGAAGAGAAACAGGTGAACAAGAGCGACGGTGCCCACAAGAACAGTCAGAAAAAGATTGGAAGATAATCATCGCAGTACAGCTTAGTTTACATTTTGATGGTTTTGGTGCTCGTCTATATTATTTGTCGGTTTTACATGTGAATTGGAATAATTTTTAAAGTCCCAATCAGAATTCCCCCTATTGTTTTTTTATTTTTTATTTTAGTTATTGATTTAGTAAACAAAAAAATTAATTTCTTCCATTTTTTACTTTTTTAATGTTTCAATTGTATCTTATTACCAAACAATATAATAACAAAAAAAAATATATATTTTTCTTTAATTTCTTAACTTTCCTCTTTCTTTTTTTGTCTATTTAGGGATCGTTCATTCGTATTTTTGCACATGAGTAATATCAAAAATTAAAATATGATATTTACAAGAATAATAATAATAATAAATCTACAAAATGTATTTCAAATAATATCTCATATCTCATATCTGCACAGAACCAAAAAATATATATTTTGTTATATTCTATATAACTAAATATGTATATAGATATCAAATTTGATGATTATATAATTTATAAAATATCTATACAATTTATATATATTTACTTTTTTGCATTATTATATATATAAAAATAATAAGGAATGTCAAAGCTTGCAGTCATATTATCTGTCTTGAGTATCTCAGTAATTGCATTACTTTACTCGGGCTATACTAATCAAACCTATCCTGCTTCCTCGCTTATTCACGAGGAATTCGCATATTGGGCTCTAAACCATCAAAAGACTTATTCTCATTAAGTAAGTATTATTAATTTGAGTTATTTGGACTATTAAATCTTTAGGAATTTAAATATCGTCTATCCATCTTCGAGAGCAACTCCCAAAAAGTCAAGCTCCACAATCTAAAACACGCGAATGGCCTCACTTCCTACACAATGGAACTCAATAAATTTGCAGATCTGAGCCCAACATAATTCAAAGCATTATACTTAGATTCCCATGCATTTACCAAAAAAACAACAACAACACCTTCGAACCTTTCTGTAACAAATGTCTGCATGGAAGAGATCCAAGATGCTCCCCATCCTCCTGATGAAGTGGATTGGACAAAAAAAGCATCCACCGAAATCCAAGACCAAGGCCAATGTGGATCGAGCTGGGCCTTCTCGGCCGTCGGGGCTTTATAAGGTCTGTACGCGCAAAGCAAGGGTAAACTCTCAAAGCTTTCAGTTCAACAAATTGTGGACTGCTCAGGAGCTTACGGAAACGAGGGCTGCAACGGAGGCATAATGGATCAAGCCCTCTGGTATGTGATAGACAATGGTATCACCACAGTTGAGCAATACCCCTATACTGGATCCAATGACAAATGTGTATACAAAACATCAATGAGATACTATCAAGTAAGCAAGTGTGCAGAGGTTCCCAGCAAAAACTACAGCAAACTCATCTCTGCAGTGGCGCAACAGCCAGTCTCGGTGGCGGTCGAAAGCCAAAGTTTCCAGCTTTATAAAGATGGAGTATTTGACGGGACATGTGCTGAGGATTTAGATGCAGGGGTATTTAAAAAATTTATATAATAATTTTACTTAATAAATATTGTATTTTTTATTTACATTTATTTAATTTAGATGGTGCTTTTGGGATACGGGAATCAAGACGGTAAATCGTTCTGGAGACTCAAGAACTCACTGGGAAGTGACTGGGGCATGAATGGATATATTCTGTTGAGCCGGTCTACGGACGATGACTATGGAAAATGTGGTATACAAGCAATTCCTGTTGTTCCTAGAGCATGATTTCTATCGACGATAACCAATAATATATATATCTATATTTTATCCTATTCGACAATATTTAAAATCTGCTCATAAAAATATATTATATATATGAGTATGTATATTTTTTTAATTAAGCTACTAAAATATCTAAATATAGATCTATATACAGATATAAATAATCAATTAAGGTATAATAAATAGTATCAAATGGGAATGGGAGCACACAAATAAAATGTTAATTATCTAGATATGACTGTAATTTATAAAAATATATATAAACAATTATTAGTAATTTTATAATAAAATTATATAAAAACCACTCAAAAAAAATACAGTAAAAAAAAAACATGACAAATAAGCAAGAAACAACCATCGGAACAACAAGCACGAGATCGACAATCAGCAATCATCGGGATTGTCAACAAACTTATGTTTTTATCGATAAATAAAACAACCCCATTAAACTTGCCTGTCTCAGCTGTCTCAACATGAATCAAATGAAGCACGACTTCATGCCGATTGAAGACCTTAAGAAAACACTTTTATTGATGGTCGATAATTTCATGGCCGTGTCTTTAACTTCACTGAAATAGTTGACTAGAACACAGATTCTTTAACAACTCAACACAATTTTTGATCAGTTCACTCCGAAGCCTTTTAGTTCCGAAATCTTTAAAAACACTGTCTCTGCTGCTTATGAAATAAAGCAAAAACTCAATCCGATTCGCAAATCAGTGATAACCAGCAATGACATCGAAGAGATGTTTCCGAAAGCAAAACTGTTGAGAGAGTTTCTCAGCAAAGTATAATCTCAAAAGGAGTATTTTCGCTAACTCGACAAAGACTTTGAATCTTTATCGAATAGGATAACATTGTTTTTGGGCTCGATCATCGACAATAATACACGTAAAAATGGGTCAGTTGGCTCGGAAGGCGAAGCATTTGAGTAGTCAAAGAACCAGCACTATCCTAATCGCTTCTTAAATAGTAGTAGAATAAACTAGATCACTTATCAGTTAAGGTAGTTATAGGCGAAACAGGAGTCGAGAACAGCCCAACTCAAAAAAAGCCACGAAGCGAAAGTAGAGCTTTTGAAAATATAACATAAGGACAGGCTGAAGTTGGAAGAGGATAAGTATTCTCTCATTTATGAAAAATATAATTCTTCTCAGTGCTTACTCGCAGATTCAGAGAGCAAGTTGAAGCAAGTAGAATTTTAATTTAGGATGAAGGTCAAGTAATGTGAAGGATTAATCTCCCAAAAATAGGCACACCGCAAGTAAATCGAAATATTACATGCAGGTTCCGAGACACTACGTAGAGAAACTGCTGAAAGACTTAACGAAAGAGAAGACTTCTTCAATAAGAAGATCGCTCACTACGAGACTAAAATAGCAGGACAGGCTATGGAGATCAAGGAGCAAATTTCAAAGAACACGTAATACCAGTAGATCATTGGCAGTAGAAATGCCTAACTGACAGTTTGTAAGAAGAAATTAAATGAAGTGAAAATATAGAGAGATGAGAAGACGCAAGCCTACAAAGAGTAAAGCAGGAGGATCAAGCAGGACATAGAAAATCTCAACTCACAGCTCAAACAGAAATAAATATAAAGACAAAATACTCACTCTTAACTCTCAAATGTAAGATCATTAAAGCAACAGAAAGACAACTAACTAACGACGCTCTTGGCCAAATTTAATGAAAAAGTTTAAGTCTTGGAAATAAGGTGCTAATAGATTTTAAGTAAGGATAAAATCATCTAAAATCTGAAATCTGAGTTGGATAGGTCAAATTCATAAATCTCGTATTTGAATGGATAGAAATTAGAGCTGGAGAGAGATCTAACAGAGAAAAACACTCGCGTCCATAACTTTTAGATTTAGGTTCAGGCTTACCAAAATCTTATCAAGACTTTGGAGGAGGACAAAATCAGTTATATGGAGAATCAGGCAAATGATTTAAACTCCAGCCACAATCAATTAATCCAGGAAAACCAAAGGTTAACAGCGGAAATCGGATAAGTGAAACAGAGAATGAACTAACTCAACTAAAACTACGCCACTGAAGCCAACCGACAGGCGAGTTAAGAGAACAAATTAAGAAATTAA
>JAHDVE020010609.1:0-127235 GCA_022606495.2 Halesus radiatus | reverse complement strand
AAATTTAAACTGCTGTTCCGTGTCTGGCGCGCTCGGTGTCGGTATATGTGATTCGCTGTTTTTGAGCGTATTCCGAAATGAAATGTGTTTTTAAAAGCAGATAAAAAAAGATTGAAAAGTTGTGGAAAATCTGAGTGGGCTTGGGCATGTATTAAGAATGTCAGAAGATCGAATTCGGTTGGAATGTCTAAGTGCTATTCCAGAGGAAAGACGTCCAGTCGGCCGCCCCACATGCAAATGGGAAAAGCAACTTGAGATGCTGGGCCTGCCATTGACGAAGTCCGCTGACGTAGCGCAGGACAGGGACCCCTGGAGGTACCTTGTCGACCCGAGTAGGACAAGGGGAAGAAGATGTATCTAATAATATATTATTTATAAATAAATATTACAATATGTATATACATATTAATAATAATAATATATATTTATTCCAGAAGGTATGCAGTACCCCTGCAATGCAATGCAATAACCGTCTCTTTGAGGTGTTACTTTCGCTCCCGGCACCAGTGTTGAAAGTAACATTTTTCGAGTATCCCATTATATGCAATATAATATCATGTTTCTTTACGTTTCATATCTCACCATTTATTTAAAATGTCTACAAAGAATCCATGAATACACAAAATCAGATTTCATTCGATAATAATTTGAATTGAAAATCACTGAATCAATGGTATCACGTGTACCATGCATGTACATAGGTCACGTGTAAATCACAAGTTTATATATATGCGCGAGGATGAATGATAAAAATTAAGTTATTTTGGTAATTTTTAATTATTAAATATTAAGTTGCCTGATCCGGGCCATTACCATTTGGAATCCGCGTGATTCTTTGATATCAGTTGAAATGAAATGTCAAAAAATTATAAAATGTCCGTTTAAGCGATGTTTAAACGCTTGCATGTGAAAAGTAAGTCCGTCTATTTTTTTTATTGTCTTCACAGAACTGCTTTTAGATAATTTAACGGCGCATCAACCATTTGTGATATGTTTCATTGACATTTTAGTAAGAGCTTAAAACGCGACTGAGGTATAACAGCCAATGTCAGTCGTTTCGGTAAAATTCTCGAAAAGGCAGAGTTGTATCGCGCAAGCAGACTTCATTCGGTCTCCTGCTAAAATGTTTTATTTTGTTTAAAAACAAAAAAAAAATGTGTAGAGTCGGCTAGAATAATCTTTTGAATGTACTACATATTTTTATAGGTTGGAATAAAAGATTGTTGTTTTGTTTATTGTTTGAATAATAAAACAATATAAATGTTAATTGATGTAAAATTAATAACAAAAATATTCCATGTAAACCACTGTTTAATATAGTCATTGTCGGTGTAATCACAATGTGTCCTTTAAAAAATTCTGAATATGAGGGCCGTAATGTTATTAAAAATAGCAGACAAAACAAGAGAAAACAAAACAGTTAAATAAATAATTATTATTACTGGTACATAAGCAAACTTCTTATAATAATATATTATAATTTCACTCAGTATTATTTCGATGCTATACTATATGGGGCCGGTCGGTATAAATCTGACAGCTACTTTATCCCCCTGTACGGCCGGGGTACGCTCGCCTTGTAATTGTCACATATATATGATAGTACCCGTAATGCGCGTAATTGATTGTCGATTAATTTCATACATTTAATATCTTCGCCTTTCTTTAAATTCAGATAACTCATTAAATACATTTTTTGTATCCATGTCATAATACTGACATTAAAACATATACATAATATCAACATAGGTAAAAACTTCCTTCTTCTTTTGGCGCTCTTAACATTTTAAAATTTAATCGTACAAAGGTATCTGTCTACATGTAGAATATGATATACTCGTATATGTATGTATATTACCCTCAAACTGATCAGAAGCATACAAATGCAGCTGTGATGTATCACATACATACTCGCCCCACTGCTGTTCAATATCAGGTTATGCTCTGATTTTGTAAATAGTGACATTTTGTACATAATTTAGTCTGAAATGTAAATATGTTAGTTGTAAGCCTCTATCACTAGTTTTAAGTCACAGGTCTAAGTTGTAAGTCGCTATCTATATAAGTCTTAGATGTAAGTCACTAATTATAAGTCTGAATTAGGTATTTTCTAGTTATAAATCTTAGCTGTAGATTTATAGCCATTAGTAATTAATCTAATATGTAAATTATTATATATAAGTCTAAGGTAGGTATATAAGTCTAGGGTTAGATAAATTATGTTGTAAAGCGGTGGTGATTTTCTCACGAAAACGGCGCTATAAAAATAATCAATTTATTATTATTATTATTACCCGTGTGTGACGACTTTATGGTGAGCGATTTCGAAAGATATGCCACGCCCACATATCATATTAACTGTGTGTAACAGGCATAACGTTTTTCACAGTTCCGACCTTAGAGTAACAATATTATTATCGTATTATTATTGGGGAAGATTGGAAAGGTCTCTTAATATATTAATACTCTAAGGTTCCGACTTTACGCGCCCTTATAATATTTATGCTGCGATTATGAGTAAGACGGAAAAGTTGTTATTATGGTTTGGTGACATTTTTACATTGAAGGCATTTCTGTTGTGTATGCATCAATATATCTTCAATTTATTTTTTATAACTTATTGAAGTTTGTAAACCTCATTGTAATATTTAATCATTGAAGAAGATAATATTAACACATCCCAAAATGAACCACGAAACCAAAAAAAAACAACAGAAATTAAAAAGATTCATAAGGATAGCAGCCAATAATATGGGATTTATAAAAATGGAGGATAATATTAGCAAGTCTTGAACTTGATGTATGATATCGGTGTAAATGGCGTAAATTGAACTGGCCTCATTAGCTCAGTTGGTTAAGCGGTTACCCCGGATAGGTAGAGGTCCTGGGTTCGTGTCCCAGATGCGACTGAAATCTTTTTAATTTCTGTTGTTTTTTCGGTTTCGTGGTTTATTTTGGGATGTGTTAATATTATCTTCTTCAATGATTAAATCAATATATCTCTTCAGCGTGTTAAAAGTTATCATTTGGTGTTTTTGCTTTAATAGTTTCCTGCCTAATTTATTAATGTATTCGGGTAAAACATTCTCCAAACACTTGCGCGTAATCATCGGCCATTGTGTAACTATTGCCGGATGAAGGCTGCTTGCAATTTAAGCGATTGCCTGATAGCTGTCGGTGGGTACCTAGTACAGTACTTGCAATAATGGCCATTTCATTTTTAACAGTAACGTTGCATTCACTTGCAGTTTTTCAGCGAATTCTTTTCTCCTCGGCTGCGGCTGTCAACAGAAAGTGTGCGGTGATTTCTATCGGGGATTTATGATGTGATAACATCGCGTGTCTCCAGAAATTTATATTTTATCGTTGCCCTCTTCATTCTAAATGTAAAACTAATACAGCTCCAACTTCAGGTAAAACCATCGACGTTATAATGAATAAATAGACTTGCCATACAGTACCGTTTCGACAACTGGAGGCAAACGTCACATGACACCCATTTTGGCACCACCCTAGTTCACTGCCGTCCACATTTATTTCGAGTGATTTTGACTGCGGTGAGCAAATTATAAAATGGCAAAACTAAATTATTTAACAAAATATTCGGTTTTTGGAAACAGGCCGAACCTTTTTAGTTATTTGCTGATTTATTTAAATTGGCTGCACGCCCAGCTTGCCCTTCGTCCCCCTTATTTCGGTTCATTTCCCTTGCGTGTTGTTATCTATATGTATTATTTGCTCTGTGGTCAAAACAAACCATAATTTTCTTATTTTTTAAATTAATACGAAATATTTTGTGTACTCCACTGTTAAAAATATAATTTAAAAAAAAACTTATTGTCATTTTTTCATAGTATATTGTGCACCCCAATGAGGGAAACGAAGCTTCCGAAACATGTTTATATTTATATATTAAACAGTGGTGTACACAAAATATATATTATTAATTATTTATTTATTTATTTATTCACGACTGGAAGGCTTTTATACGTTGATACATTTATCACATAGTTATACAAAAGACTATAATAATATAGTACATAAAATAATAATTATAGTGTAAAAGAAGTAAGCAGGTACAATATAAGTATGTAGTTACAGCTTAATGAATAACAGTTCTACCCGTTCTTACATTATAACTGCAGGTTGTACAAGAGAGTATGATGAGTGATTTAGTACAAAATATAATAACAAGTATAAAATAAGTAAGAAGGTAGAGACTATGTAAGTAGTTCATTACATCGTAAGGTTTATAATTATTATGACGTTGTAAAATATGAACAGTTGTAATGCGTGTTTATAATACAGCAAACCTTTATTACCCCAGATTGGGTATTTCATAGAAAAATAACATAATAAATACAACAATAATAGGCTTATATGAAAAAACTTTGTAAAGCTAATAAAAACATTCAAATATGCCAAGTCACAGTGTTGTAACGGTAAACATCAATTGAACTATACTCATTACCAAGTCTGTGCAAATTTTGAATAGGAGAGTTCTAGAAATAATTACAATAATGCATCCACAAAGTAATTATACATTTATATGAGAAAATACTTATCGCCTTTCACGCTTTCAGGCATTTATGTGTCAAACTGATTAGTAGCATGATGTTGTGTGTTACACTGGAAAACATTCCATAACGTGGATTTATTGCATTCCTACCCATGAGGCATAGGCTGTAGGGCTTCATAACGCCCTCATTCTTGTTTACTACCTACTGCGTAATACGTTCACTGAAAGCAATACCTACTATTATATAAATATTTGAGATTTAAAAAAAAAACTTTTATTTAATATTTTGAGTGGACACACTTCCCTAGACATTACCAAAAAATCCGCTAAGATTTGATAAAATAACAAAATCATTTGCATTCGATCATGTTGGGTGGGGTGGGGTGTGTGGGGTGGGGTGGGGTATTCGAATGGGCATTGCAAGCGAATGGCATCAATTATGAGTATATTCTATGTCACCTAAATTTATTAAAATTATCAGACGGCCTCCATGGTTGAGAGGTAAGACTACGAATCCGAAGGTCGCGCGTTCAAATCCCGGCGTGCGCAAGTAAATTTTATTTAATAAATTTGTGCTATTTCACAATTAATTAATTTAAAAACAATATATAGTATATTTTCGCACGTTCCAGAGTGGAAGATACTCTCAGTATCGTCCTGGTGAAAGACCACCATTCGGAATCCCCTTCTCCTTCCCCTCCACAATTCCTTCAGCCTTAAACATTCCCCAATTGGGGATGCCATAGTCTCACTGGCTCCAGCCGGTTGGGAGCAGTTGGGACTCTTGTGCGGTATTCATGTAAAAAAAAAAAATTGTAGACCGGTTGTATTTGTACATAATATTTTTAAACTTTTATTTATATCGAAATAATGATTTATTTCAAAAATATGATTGGCAAATTCAGAATTATTATTATTGCTTAAACATCTTAGGTTTTCCTTAACTCTAATATTAAAAAAAATAATTAATTTAAAAGTTATTACAAAGTAATTTTTAATTCATTTATTGATTATTTTTTTATTCTAATTACGTATCCTGGCTACGGTAGATATTCTTTAAAATTATTCCGTGAATTTAATGTTGATCATTTTAAATTAATCATTCAAATATATCCACTAATTACTAACTTTTTCTTTGCTTCTGATTATTTATACTTTTGCTATGCCATTGTATATATGCATATACCTGTATGAATATGTTATATTTTGTATTTGAATTTATATTTACATTTCTGCATAGTAATGCAACATTACTTAGTAAAGTAACATGTGCGTACATATATAAAATGCGCGAACCTTTAATTAAAAAAAATAGATCATTCAGTTTGGATGGGTATTTTGGCCTCCAATCCAAAATTCAGTTTTGTATGAAACAGGTGCCGCAGGCGTTCCTCTTAACCGCGGCCGCATGTTTCGATTTACTCAATCTTTTATTTTTAGCAAAATGAGACATAATATTAAAATATTTTTTCTGTCATATTCTAAAAAAACTTAATTTGCCACAATGAACAATATGACAGTATCCGAAAAAGGGTTCGTAAGTAAGAGATATTGCACTTTAAACATTTGTTTTAGCTCTTGTACTTTTTTTTCTAGGCATATAAAAATATACCAAAAAATGTCCGGTTAAACCATAGGCCAATGTGTGTTCTATTGCAGTATTTAATTAAATCACCTGTGATATTTCTAGACCATCAAATTTTAATCAATCCGAAAACATATGATTTTGCATTACTTCGCATTGCATCGCCTTAATTACGTTTGGCGAACTAGCGCGGATTTGGTAAGAGGCAGCGGTTTTTTACAAGCAGAACACAAGTCACACCTCGTAGTAGATGTAAATCAGATTAGCTACAATTATCCTCGCTATGGTGCCCCTCAACAATGGGCTGTGTTGGTTCGTTGCTTGTTACTTTGGCCATCTCTAATCTGCACACATATCTGCAGTATAGTGGGATTGTGAAAGTGTTAAGAATTGAGAGGAAATCACGATGGAAACACAACAATTAAAATCTACACAGTTAATGGAATTGCGTTAATTGTTATCAGTAAAACACTGAATGATTTCACAATGTACCTGGACCCAATTACAAATATCAAAAGAGCAAGAAAATCTAGACAAAATAACCTAACCTAATATAATTAGAAAGTAACATATGTATATATTACATGCATGCAAATTAAAACCACAATTTAAAATATTCACGAGTAACACTCACTTAGGTGAACATTTTAAATAATAATATCTTTATTGTAATTAAATTTAACTATAACTAAAATACATGTATAATATAATAATGTTAGTGTACAGTGGTTTATAAAGTAAAATAGAAAATAATATAATGACAGTTATAGTTGAAGGTTCACATAACCCGCCTCACTAGGCTAGCCTGTGTTGAGGCAGTAATTTTGCAAATTATTTTATAGTTTTAAAATACCTATGAATATATATTTATATTAAGATATGCTTCCTAAATCGTTGAATCAATAATTTAGAATTTGGGTGAGTGTACCGGTAAATCCCCTATCATTACTTTTAATCAAATTTTTTGCATTGTGTTTGAATTTTTTTTTGTGAATCAAATTTTTTTATGCTAACTGGAAGAATGTTTTAAATTCTTGTCGCAAAGTACCTAAAATTCCGTTGCCCAAAAGTAGTATGAATTACAGGAATTTTGAGTAAATAATCAAATATAAAGTAGTTACAAATAACAACAGAGCAAGAGAAATATAGTATTATATACATGGTTTTTCACTGGATACCAAGGGAATTGAATAACAAGGAGGAGAAAATAAGCTATGGAGGATTAAAAGAAAAAAAATGGCCTGAAATTCTGTTTCTACGCACGTGAAGTTATGACGTATATATTAAAACAGCTTACTATAAAGGTGGTGGACTACCCTTTTTGATAATATCGCCGCCCTTCAAGCTCTTCGACGCTAACTAAACCACTTTAACTTTATTATTAGATTTCCAAGGATATCTATTGCCCTGCCCCCATGGCCGTGTACCATTTACCAAGGCAACACTAATTCCCCGCCACAAAACACCACAACCCAACTTTTCATTTCGTTGATTTATTATTTCCTCGATGTGGTAAAAAGCGTACAATAGAAATTCTTAGCCTTACAAATTGCATCCGCCGCAAGTCTTTTGAATGCATTGCCAATATCAATGGCCACTAAATTGGCCACCTACATATTTTATTACGTACTAGTATAATATCATAAAATAATTATGTCTATAAATATGTTTATATTTGATTTAATGTTCCTTTCTATTTTTTTTGTTATATCAAACGAAAATATGACTAGTTGTTACTTACGATTCTAAGATTTGGTATCGCTCCAAAAATGAAGAATCTAATGCCACTCTCTGACGGTCCGGT
This sequence comes from Halesus radiatus, assembly GCA_022606495.2. NCBI lineage: Eukaryota > Metazoa > Arthropoda > Insecta > Trichoptera > Limnephilidae > Halesus > Halesus radiatus. The sequence goes on along the minus strand of JAHDVE020010609.1, from coordinate 119,327 downwards.
AGGGAATCGACATAAACCCCATGCGCCATACATTTCAATGGGCGCTAGCTCACGACTCGGAGGGGAAGCGGGAGCGGCGCAACGTACTTCTGTTATACCACAAGCGGGACGACAATTCAGTCGCTTCTCGGTAAACACGCATCCAGTAAATCCATGCACCACGTTTTGATCGTTTACGCGCCATTCATCCTTTGAGTTAAAACATGGAGCGGGATATGAATTTTCGGCTAATAATGGAGGTAGAGAAATATGCACGCCTTTATAACTATAAATTACCGGCATATCCAGTAAAGGGGACAACGGAGAACTCTCGGTGTGTAATAGGAGGACTTCTTATATAGTAACATGCTGGACCAGTTCTTGGAATGTTTTTTTTTGATATTCGGTACATTTGCCGGAATTGGACATCATCTCCGGACAGTTCCCTGATGGTTCCCTGGCAGCAATAAATAACTCACAATGAATGTTATGTTCGATCTAGGGGTGGATCTAAAACCTCTTCCTTATTTGTCTCATTCGAAGGAATAAATAACATACCAGAGCCTCGTCCTCACTTGAATCACTCGAAATTTTCCGATTTTGACTTTCATTGATCCGATAACATTCAGCGATAAATGTGATAATAGAAATCTGCAGTACTGACAATTTACTGGAGGCTACAAATCAATGCAGACCCGTCGGAGAGTCGACGGAGGGAATATCACGAAACACTTCCTGCATTTTGACTGCACCCGGTTTATGTCGATTCCCTACCAGACCGTCAGAGAACTGCTTTAGCTAGCAGTCTTTAAGGGTAAAATTTTTATTTACATTACGAAACTGAAACATAATCTAGTAACGTTAACTTGTGGAGCGCCAACGCTAAGGCGCATCCACATTATTCGGTTGACGCCAACACGCACTATGGCGCCGATTCGGAATTGTAACGTTTTCGAGGAGTTTTGAGCCTTAAAGCACGTTCGTACAATACCCAAATAAAGATTATTCGATTGACAAATGAATAATACTACGTTTAAAGTAATCTCGCTTTTTGTTTGTCACAGATGATAGCCTAAGATGTGTTGGGCTGATTGGGTGGAAGAAAACTGGAGCAGGATGATCTTTTGAATATTAACAACCTAATTGACAGCCCAGCCATTCTCACTACTATTAAATTAAATGCACCGATGAGGAATACAAGATAAACTGTAACATTTTTCTGCAAAACTTACACAACCAACTATAAATCTCATTCATTAATCAATAGGATGCATGATCTGGGCAACGAGACGGTTTGGAGGTGTTGTTGATGTATTTGCTGACTCCATTTATACAGTAAAGCGTCATCTATACCAGCACTTTGATGAATCCTACACTATCTAATATTGTAGATTGGATAATGTAGCGATAATGATTTGTGTTATAATATTGTTTTGGTTTTCTATTTTATGTCACTGTTAAACGTTTGAAAAAGATTGTTCATTACTTTATGGTTTAGAATGTCTATGTACTTGTAATTTTCGATAGCCCTTTATATTATGTTCTAACATCCATGTAAAAGCGCAGATGCGCGTATAATCAAATAAATAAATAAATGTACTAGGATGTAGTTAGTTTCATTAACGTGTTTTCGTGCAGGTCTTTTGAATCAATCATTCAAATAAGACCAAGATTTTTTCGTGTCTTTTCGACGTCGCTTTATGGTCTTTCATGATTGTATTGTCCAATGTAGTTACCGGATGTGCGTAAGTGTCCACTGTCCATAGTCCACAATGGTTACCGATCGCCGCACACCGGAAGTCACGCCAAATACAAGGCAGAGTCCGCATGAGTATTTTTAATTCAACACTCCATTGCATATCTAAGTTTTTCAGTAATGTGTGCTTAAGCAGGTATCTACTTACCTACAGTATTTTAAGTGGCACCCTCTATTTTTGTGGTCTGTGGTTGATAACACGTGATCAGGATTGAATTAATATTCCAATAAATTTATTTGCGGTCACAGTATTCTGTCTTATAATAGTATTTGAATTGTTTAAAATTGATTCCGTTGCCAAAATAAATGCTTTGCTAATAAGCGACCCCCCATTTAGCACTTAAGCAATCGTAACGACGTGTGTTTACCGAGAAGCGTCGTCCCGCTTGTAGTATACTAGAAGTACGTCGCGGCGCTCCCGCTTGAACTGGGGTCAATAGAAATGTATGGCACATGAGGTTTATGTCGATTCCTTACCGGACCGTCAGGGAGTGGCCTTAGAAAGGATTTGTAATATATAATGCGGTGGTCTACGAATTTGATTATAAATATCACTGTGAGTTGGGAGGTTGCCGGAGATATTACATACCCAGTTGAGATGAGAGGAAAAAGGTAGGGAAGTGCCTTTTTCCTCTCATCTTCTTTGCCTGTCCACTCCTTCAGCTCCCCAATATAAACCGAATGGGGATGCAATACTTTTATTTAATTAATTTATGTTGTTTCACAATTAATTCATTTAAAAATAATATATAGTATATTTGCGCACGTTCCAGAGTGGAAGATACTCTCAGTATCGCCCTGGTGAAAGACCACCATTCAGAATTGAAACGTTGCTTGAAATGGCTTTTAGCCGTGTTTGGTGACCAGATCTGAATAGTCAGGTATTTCCCCACCTTTCTCTTCCCCTTCTCCTTCCCCTCCCCAATACCTTCAGCCTCACAACATATCCCAATTGGGAATGCCATAGTCTCACTGGCTCCAGACGGTTGGAAGCAGTTGGGACTCTTGTGCGGTATTCATATAAAAAAAAATTGCCGCACTGACTCTGGAGAGTTGGGGCTCTTGTATAATTCTTAAAATAAGCGAGCCATTGAGTCAATCTTTTAGACCTGTCATCTTTCGCTATTACACAATCATCAGAATATGATGTAAAATCAGTGAGATCTGGAGTTCTCTCTTTGTAAAACACATGTCTGATCTTAAGAGAAAGGAAGATAGGATGAGTATTATGAGGATCGTCATTTGGTTCCCGATACGGAACGACTAGAATCGAAGGGATATTGAATTCAGGAAAATATTAACATTCCTACGAGTTTATTTAACGTACCCGATGTGCTAATCGCTAAATCGGCGCCAGGTGGTTTTCGGGGAATACCTTCCCACAAATTCGCAGACTAATCGATTTGCTCGGTTTGTGAAGAAGCCCTACGAAAAGAACCCGCCTAAAATGGGAGACGGATATTGTTGCCAGACGGTGCGTGACCAACCGGTAACAGGTAACCACCATCTTCGGTCTTCTGTAGAAAGCACAAGCCATCACCATCAGTACCACCACCATTCGTCGGCAGTCCGGTGGACCGGCAAATTATGCACAGTTCTTCACCAGCCCACTGTCAGCCACTGTTTTACAACCCGGAAGCAGGTATAGCAATATATCAATAAAACGAACAACACACGTAGAACTGATATCATGTTTATTTTCGTTACCAACTTGTTATGTCGGCGAGAGGTATGTTCTGGTCTGTTTGTCCCCTACTAATCTCTATCCAGAAAATTATGTAGTAAAAGGACCAGAATCCACAGGGACTTTTCATAATATTGAGTCCGTAAAACTCATTCGCTGCTCCCTTGTGAGATCGCAGCCAGAATATGCATTTTCTGTGTGGTCTCCTATTTATAAAGGTGTTTTTTTAGAGGTATACAATGTTAAAATGAAAAAAAAACGCTTTAAAATATTGTTAATGTCTATGATATTGGCTTTATTTAATAGATAATTTTATGCCATTATTGTTTAAATTTGATTTTGGGCATATGAGTGCCACGGCTAGCTCGAATGAAGCGCAATCGTGAAGTCCAATTTTCGACAACTTCAACGAGCAACTGGGGCCGTATATCGGTAATAACACGGCGAATGTTGACTTCCAAATGGTCCAACGTCTCTGGTTTATCAGCATAGACTAGTGACTTCACATACCCCTAAAGAAAGTAATCTAATGGTGTGAGATCACACGATCGTGGAGGGCAGTTCACAGGTATTTAAAAAGGTGTTTAAACCTCTAAAAAAAAACACCCTATGCTTGCAACTTACACCGCCTGGGAGTTATGAGTTGTAAGGGTGTTTCTTGGATATGATATGTTCAATATAAGTTGTGACAACCTGTAAATAATATCTACCACAAAACATTAATGTATAATCTAAAACTACCTCTGCTTTCTACCCGGAGAACGATTAATGATATTCTTATACGAGGTCTTTTTAAATTACTGAATAACTTCATAGACTGTCAACAAATATTAAGTGTTATAAATTTCCGTGTCCCTGTTAGATCTACTCGACTCCACCATCTTTACTACTGCGACAACCACAGTACGAACTGTTCATATAACTCACCATCAGTGCCTCTTCATCTTTACAGTTCTGCCAATACCTATACAAACCGTTTCGACGTATTCCAAACCTCTTCGTCTTGCATCAGAGTGGAAGATACTCTCAGTATCGCCCTGGTGAAAGACCACCATTCAGAATTGAAACGTTGCTTGAAATGGCCTTTAGCCGTGTATGGTGACCAGATCTGAATAGCCAGGTATTTCCCTCCTTCATCTTTCCCTTCTCCTTCCCCTCCCCAATACCTTCAGCCTCACAACATTCCCCAATTGGGGATGCCATAGTCTCACTGGCTTCAGACGGTTGGGAGCAGTTGAGACTCTGTAAAAAAAAACAAAGAATGTTCCGGGCGGACGGTGTTTGTTTGTTTTGTATACAAATTTTAACGGTTAATATGATTTAGAGGGTATGTTGTGTATTGCGTATTAATACTTACCAAGTGTCTCTCGTTAAAGGTTGCCGCGGAGATATAAAGAAAAGAAGGGTCACCATTTGATAAATATATTTCTCGACATGTACAAATTCAGAAGGTTAATTCAAAAGCGAGAAGTGATGCAAATGCAAATTAGCAAGTCACTAGTATGTTCTACTACACGACCGATTCAGTGAGGAGCAGGGAAGCGAATGAATCGTGAGCTCTGTGGATAACAGATCGTCGGTCGATTGTCTTTTGTTTGTAGGGATACCATATGTAAAAATAAATTTTATTCCGAGCTTGATGAAATTTTGCACATCTGAATTTCGAAACAAGAGGGAAGTCACTTTCGAAAAATCATCCCCTTTCACTTTTCCCACACCTTGGTTTGGTTTCTTCTGCTAGCGTGTTAGGGCAACTCTATGTAGTATTTGCTCTATGGTGCGGAGGCTAACACTGTATCATTAGGCATAAGGAATTGGAATGGAGACATCAGGAAACTGTCAGAAGTAGGAGCGTTGCCTAGAGGCGACCAGGACTCTCCTCCAATGGTTTAATCACTGATAGCAATGATGATGGGAGAAGATGTTTTTTTTTGTATATGGATTACGCCATTTAGAAAAATCGGCCTGAAAGGGTGGTCTGGTCACGTGTTCCGAGATCAGATTAAAAGCAGAACGATAACCGAACAAAATATTATAATTTCTTCAAACGATTGGTATTCACTTTATGGCGTCATTATTAATAAATGAATGGAGAATATTATTTAATTCATTTATGAACAAAATATTATTGTTAAAGAAGATAATATTAACACATCCCAAATGAAACACGAATCCGAAAAAACAACAGAAAATAAAAAGATTTCAGTCGCATCTGGGACTCGAACCTAGAACCTCTACCTATCCGGGGCAACCGCTTAACCAATTTAGATAATGAGACCAGTTCAATTTACGCCATCTACACCGATACCATACTTCAAGTTAAGACTTGTTAATATTATCCTCCATTTTTAAAATCCCATATTATTGGCTGCTATCCTTATGATGATTGCAAAGTTCTTCCCGAATACAATTGCAATCGGAATAGAGTCTCGGATATACCTTCCCGATTTTTATTTATATGAGACATCTATTGACTTATTTTACAAGTCTGGAAAGAAATATTCAATTTTTTTATAACTTATTGAAGTTTGTAAACTACATATGTATCTGATGCGACTGAATTTTTTTTCTATTGTTTTTTCGTATTCGTGTTTCATTTGGGATGTGTTAATATTATCTTCTTTAATGATTAAATATTACAATGAGGTTTACAAACTTCAATAAGTTATAAAAAAAATGAAAATATTATTGATAAATCCAGATAGGTAATGTTCAATTGATCGCCCCGCAACCCAAACAAATAATGTATAATTGTGGCAAAATAATAGGTCTGCAATAGACTGAATCCACCGAAGTAGCTAAAGACAGGAGTGTCTGTGGGTTCACAGACATACTGCCAGATAGTATGTGGAAAAAAAAAGTTAGTCCCACGAGAGGCGATATTTGTGCCTACTTCAATATTGCATTCAATATTTCAGAAGCTAGACGTAACTGTAATAATTTATCTTTCATATCTTTTGTTAGGTCTTTTGAATGTACGGAAATTGCGAAAAATATTTTGTTTGTTATCGATTCGTTACACAAGATGCATGAATGCAAGAACAGCGAAGGTCAAGTCTTATATTTGTGAGATTCTGTTTCACGATGCGATAAAATTTAAAAGAAGGCTGATAAGAAGAATATTGGCAGACGGGTGATACAAAAAATTCAGAATAGAAGACTGAACACTGTACCCACTTGATAATTAAAAAAAGGGGAAAGAACCGAGGCTAGCGGTCCACAAAGGAGTTCTAAGAATATTTTATTCTAGCCTTTACTGGTGATTGATCATATTTTTAAGCTATGCTAAGTTGTAGGCAGTGGGTCACTTTATTGAATTTTTTTTTTACCTTAAAAAACCGCACAAGAGTCTCAACTGCTCCCAACCGTCTGGAGCCAGTGAGACTATGGCATCCCCAATTGGGAAATGTTGTGAGGCTGAAGGTATAGGGGAGGGGAAGGAGAAGGGGAAGAGGAAGGTGTGGAAATGCCTGGCTATTCAGATCTGGTCACCAAACACGGCTAAAAGCCATTGCAAGCATCGTTTCAATTCTGAATGGTGGTCTTTCACCTGGGTGATACTGAGAGTATCTTCCTCTCTGGAACGTGCGCAAATATACTGTACATTATTTTTTAATTAATTAATTGTGAAACAGCGCAAATTAATTAAATAAAATTTACTTCCGCACGCCGGGATTTGAACCCGCGATCTTCCGATTCATAGTCGAGAGCCTTACCCCTCGACCATGGAGGCCGTGGAATCATTTTATCAGCATGATTTTGTAACATATAAAAATAGGGATGAGCAAGACAGTGCTCTTCTTTCGGGTAATCAGACGAAAGTAAACTGAATGCACTAGAAATGAGATCCCTGAGACATGTTTAGGTATGACTGACGGAATTGCGAATGAGGAGATCCGAGAAGAATGGATAAACGTAATTAGGGGAGAAGAAGGGAGTGTCAGGATGGAAGAAGAAGTTGGAGACGTCCGAGGGGGTTCATGTCAAGAGACGGACTAACAGAATATAATATCCTAGACGACTAATGTATGAAGTTTGATGAAGCGAGGAGCGTGTGTAAGAACAGAGTTGTACGGCGTTGCCCCGTCGAGATAACTACCTAGTTTACATGGAAATCGAGAAGATCGTGTGAAGAATGACAATTTCGTGTAAAAACTTGTTTTTCTTTACGATGTAGAATTTATGTAACTATCACTTTGTTTAGTGAATTATACATCGGGAATGTTTAGGCTGTACTCAATTAGCGTGTTCGTCTCACAAATTGGCTGATTATAAATAATCACGTCGTTTCTTCACATCATTTTGATGGTACGTGGAACAAGGTGTTTGCTTAATAATAGCACTTGAAATAACGGTTAACCAATTTATCAACATCCCTAGCGACACCTGTGAAGTCATTATTGAAAAGTTAGTCAAAATTGTCACCAACATACTATTTATAAATGTTTCTTACGACAGCTGTGGAGAGATGAGCTATCCAAAAAATCAAAAATTTTAAGTACATTTCTGAGTGGGTAGCATATTCTACCCGGAGGTCATCATTGGCAAATTTCTTAAAAAAAAACAACCATACAGAGTAATAGTCTGTCCAGCTTTTGGTGAATATCGTGTGGAATAAGTCGAGGTTGCCCGAGGGTGTGTATGATCGTGCAGAAGATTGGGCGGGATCAGACAGACTGCAAATACAGAAGCCGAAGATGTTAGATGGACGTCAGCAATGACCACTTTTAGAATAACTTAGAGAAAGGGACTCGCACGCATTGTGATATTTTATTTATTCTGGAAACTGTAACTCACGGTGCTTTATTTTGGTTTATTTTATCAACTATTCGGGTATTATCAAAATTTTAAAATGTTTTAATGAAGTTTGTAGTCACGTACACATAAGGTAGAATGGCTTACAGATTGTATGGGAGGATCTTATAAAAATTGGCGGACAACTTGATTCAGTGTCCCGGCCTGAGTTGATGTGGGTTTTGATAATAGCCTACTGCTACCAATCGAACAGTGGAGCCAGACCACAGAACAAATAATACATAGAGATGCCTTAACATGCAAGGGGAAGAAATCAAAATAAGGAAGGCGAGGGGCGAGTTAGGTGTATAGCCAATTTAAGTAAAAAAAACAAATAAGTAAAATGGTTCGACTTGTTTACAAAAACCGAGTATTTAGTTTGACCCTGTTATAAATCTTTTATAATTTGCTTACCGCAGTCAAAATCATGCGAAACAAACGTGGACGGCAGTAAACTTGGCTGGTGCCAAAATGGGAGTGTTACGTGACCTTTGCCTCCGGCCGTTGAAATGGCACATTAAGGCAAGTGTATCCATTCTGACGTCAGTGAAACCACCGTATTGACATTACGGATGTGAAGTAAACCACATATCCAAAGATCCACTTCCTCTATAAATGAAGTGAAGCACCTACAATACCATTCTTACCAAGTAACCGACTAGTTTTTAGTTCTTCATCTTGTGATCCGGGTAAGTAAGTAGCAAGTGGCACCCATCTCTCGTGCGATTGACACCGTGTTCTGTTCTGATTGCCATCCGTCTTCTCGCTGGTCGATGTCCACAATGCACTGAGCTTGCTTGCGTTTGATGGGTTTCAAGGCCACGTATTCAATACTGTGATTTATTCTGTAATTATCTCATGTAATTGCTGCAACCTCGTGCACACCATATCTCTTTTCGTGACAGTCTCACAGTTCTAATCTATGCTATCTACAGTCCTCATAATTCATTCACCTGTCAATCAATTGTGTGTACGCACACACGTATTGTAGGTGATTACAATTATAAAGCCAATTTAACGTTATACATGGATGTTTTCCTCGGTGGCAGAAAACCTTGCGTTTTTAAACGAACGTCTTTCAATCGGATATGTTTTCAGGTTTTCACGGCCAAAAGTATTTTCTTGAAAAGTTTTTGGGATATTATGCCGTGTTGTACTTCCTCCTCTTTAGCCAACGTTTCGGACAACGTTACAGCGTCCATCATCAGGGCAGATATGTAGATTGTGGTGAAGTGTGTATTTGTGTTGGTGTCTAAGAACGCGTGCAACACGGTATCACTTCTACATAAATTTTTGAATAGGTTAATTTTTTCGGATAAACAAAAGCTTTGTGTTCTTTACATTGTTTTGTTTTTAGTTTTACACTGTCCTGATAAAGGAACGGTTGTTTGGGATACTAGTTGATGTATTGTTATAAATTAAAAACTGGTACGAGACACGGAATTAGGTAGTGGCAATTCGTGGTCTATCTCATTGGGAGTTCAAGCGGGGAGATTATTAAAAAAGGGAGAAAAAAAATTACATCCTGGGGTGGTAAAAGAAATAAGGAACCGGTTCCAAACTTTGCCGGTTCCTCCCAAAAATATTACTTACCGGTTCCAGTGGCAGCAGAGGAACCGGTTCCTTGTAACTAGGATAGGAATATCGACCAGCTATAATTATTTCTGTAGTACTTCCTCCCTCATACTTCGCAGGATTGACAGTAGGCCTGTTACAACTTAAAACACGATAATAAAAAAAAATCTATTGGTTCTTGAAAAATACTCTTCCGTACATATTTGATGTTGCACGCATCGACGGTTTGCCGCTGAAGCGCCACGAGTTCGTTTGTGTGAGCTATTTCTTAAAACAGAAGGTCCCATAGTCGCTAAAATCATAACCCACACATGTGATTTATTTCGGACTCGCGGACTATTAATACGGACTAGTGGATTTTTTAAGACGGAATTTAAAAAGCGCGCTGTTTAAAGTGTGGTAAAATTATAATACTTTTTTATGAGAGTTCACTGCACAAACGCACTTTAGGGACAACCGCCACTGCATTTCGATGATAAGTTGCAGTTGAGTTGAACGCAGCCTATGAATTTATGAGTGCAGGTATTTAGAATGTCCATTCGCCATGGATACGCCAAATAAGGCATAGCCAGGCCGGACAAGCATTGCATCCTAATAAGTAACTTAGAATTAATTTGCATAATACATTGGGTTAAATACAACCGTAATCCGTATTCCATCTGTATCCGGTGGATTTATCCACGCGCCGTTACGACAGCGGCAGTGATTTGTGAAAAAAAGTGAAAATGCTAAGAAGTTTGTACTTTGCTAAATAATAAGTACTAGGTACCTAGTAAACATTTGAAGAAGTCATTATTACAGTTTTGTATTGCAGTCGTTGATACAGAGTATACTAGATGAGCATTTTTCGCAGAAGTACCATATGACCATTTTTTTGTATTGCCGCCAAACTGTTTCTTTTGAATTTGAAATAAAAATACTTTTTTTAACACCATTTTATAAGATACACAAACCGACCGTTTTTTGAAGTTGAAGTAACTGTATCTAATAAAGTGGTGATAAAACAAAGATATTTTTAGTTTAAATTTAATTACGTCTAACCAAATAATTATTGCTGCATCTCAATGTCTGATTCGATCGACTAGCGAAGTCCCGGGTTCGTGTCTCGGTCACAATCCAATCTTTTTATTTTCTGTGTCTTTGTCTATTTTCATATTCGCTGAAGATTTTTAATATTGAAGCGTGAAGCTTTTCACAAGTTAATTATATATTTTTTTTAATAACTTACGGCCGTTCTTCTCAACTTTTCGAATGATCAATCTAAGGTACCGATCAGCCAAGTGTTTTGTTAAGCATTTGCTCTGTTTGCTTGTTTCCAAGCATTTTTATTCCTAAATTGTCTATGGAGGTGCCCGCCCACTGTCGTAGACTATAAAATAGTGCTCTCCTACTTTCATAGACGTACATTTGACGTTTCTCTTTCGTGAAAAATAAGACAAACGTAGCTTATAATAAGTAAAACAAGTCAAATTCTCTTCAGTTTTAATTAAAACATACAAAAAACTAGTTTAGACATTCGAAAACGGAAATAAATCTTTGCCATTCAATATTTGAAACGCGATAATTAGATCGTGAACCAATAATGACGTTTGACATTTGTTCACCCTGTTGACACTTTTTATAACTAGTCCTCTGTTGAGTGGAACTTAATTCACAAAAATCGATATCATAAATTGATCGTAATTTTGAACGAGAGTTTCGTTGGGAAGAGCGTTTTTGTGCATTTGAACAATGATGTGTCAAAATTTCGGCTCAACAGTTGCTCAGTGGGGTTGGGAAGAACGGCCATTTATGTAATCGTATTTGTAATCAGACTAATTGGGGTAATCACAAAATGGACCCATTTACCAAAAATAAAAATAATAATGTATAGCACTGCGCCGTATTTCCCGTGTTTTATCTGCCGATGTTGTAAATTATTATTATTTTATATTACCTGAATTTAAATATTCCGAAAAGTTAAATACTGATCATGAATCTTTAACAATGGTAATTACGCCAAGATACCTGCGGAGCATACCGGCCGTAATGATCAATAGCACGTGCTACATAAAGGCTGAAAATCTACGCTTACCCCAAGAAAAACCTGGCGTAAAAAATTGTTTGTCAAAATATATTTTTCCATGAACTTGGCCACAAAAATCAGCGAAAAATGATTATTAAATTAATATTGTTGCATTTCTAGTATCACGTACTTTTAGTCTTTCGCAAACATTATGTATATTACATTCTTGATGTACTTTTATTTCTATTAATTTTATTTATTCACTACTGTCGCTAGATGGCGGTGCTCCGCAACTCAAACACGAGAAATCTTTCTACATTGAGTTGGGCATTTTTTGTAAAATTAATTTATACTTTTTTGTAATTAGCTATTATATCTGTACTATTAAACATTCTTTATGTATTTTTATTAAATATTTTTTTTTTTAAATGTTGATGGTTGCAAAGGTTCTGTAGTGCCCCAGTGCGATTCTCACAGAAAATAATAATACGAAGAAGATGCTATTTATGTTGCTGGGGAGTGTAATTACATTTCAGATTATACCGAGATATCGGGATTTCGAAATAATAGTAAATAGACTGTAATTAACACAGTGTATTATTATTCTAAAATCAAATAAAATACTGGATACGTTAGATAGAGAGATCTGAAATAGAAAATATATTAACACCAAATAAAGACTAATACCGAAACCAAAATTTTGTAAAATAAATTAATATTTTTTTTGTAATTAGCTATTATATCTGTACTATTAAATATTCTATATGTATTTATATTAAAAAAATAAAATAAAAAAATGGCCCAAAAATTCAATGCACAATTTATACCCGAACCTGAAAAATTACACACAGCCTACATTTGGCCAAGGAGCAATGCACGCCGCTAGTAATGAGTATTGAACAACAAAAGAAAAACATCTAAAAAATGTTGTACATCACTATCTTTGATTATATTGTATTTATGTAATTATTACCAAACTTAGGATGATGAACGATATTCCGTTGACATATGGAATTCGCTGTTGCGTCGTTTCTTGTAGCGTGATGCCATCCTAGTATATTTTAAATCAGTATGTAATGGAAGTAGATAATGTTACGTGAAACTGTTAACTAACTTGGCACTGAGACTAGAGAGTGTAACTTTGAATTATTCATCGTTATTATTTGATAATGATCAGTATTTCCATTCAATTGAATTTCTTGTGTTCATATTGTTCCTACATTATATGTGAGCCAAAAAACGTAAAACAATTGTTATTTTGGCCGACATAAAAGTAATATTATTTATTTATTTGTAAGAAACAAACATCTTTTAATACAAATATATATACAAAGGAAGTTTAACAAAAAGTAAACCAACACAGTTTCTTTTACTAACAGTGGTTAAATACTGATGTTTTATTTATGAACCTAACAAGAAAAAGAAACAAACAAAATAAGAAGGAAGGGGGAGAGGAATAGGAGCTATAAAAATCATCCGATTATTATTATTATGATCGGGACAGGAGATCCTCTCGATACATTTAATGCTCGTGCATCAATTTGTGATCGCACCTTTGTTCGTTATTTTGAAAGGGTATTGTGAAGAATGTCGAAATTGTGTAATTGTGCGTTATATTTCGCACAAAAAAATCGGTTTGTCGGGTTGGTCTCGACGGTATGTGATTGTTTATCTTTATAAACATTCACATACCATTATTTTATGTAAGTTGTTAGATATATCGATACCTTAGTTCAATAGGGATATAACTCAAAATTTCTGGGTTTTGAGTTAATGACAAAAAATGGTAAAGGAACTCTCTCTTCTATATTTCAATAAAAAATAAATTTAATTCGTCCTAATTACGAGTATGTAGTCAGATAATTCTTTATGGAATTATAATGAAATAGCACAGTTCAATGGAGATACATATCAAATGTTTCCGTTTCGAACTTATTTATTAACCATTTATACATGTGATATGATGATAGGTTGATAAATTACTTACATGTTGCATCTATTGTTATGATATAGGTGGACAAAATAACTTTAAATCGGAGCAATGTCTTTATGAAAATTTTTCAAATCCAGTTTTCTCAAAATGAGGTATTTTGAGTTAGTTCCCCATTGAACTAAGGTATCAATATGTACCAAATTCTTCTTTCATTCTTACATTATACCATTTTTGCATCCTACAGCATTCTTACGCCGTAGTGTATATTAGCTCAATTTGGCAAAAGAACAGAGATAATTCATTTGTCAGGTTCATTTTCATTTTCATGTTCATATTAAAAAAAAATTTCTCCTTTGTTTCAGGTACGACCCTCCTTTTAATGCTTTTTGAGTTACGAGTGTGGGTAAGTAGGATGTGTTCGCATTTGTAAGATGTGTTGTAAATAACGGAGAACGAGTAATATAGCGTCTTTGCTTATTTTTTTTCTAGGTGATGTGTATCCGACCTTGCTCGGGTTTGTTTATTTTTTTGGGAATAAAGTTACGATGTTGTGAATTCTTGCTTGTCGTTTGGGTGCCATAATTGACTCGACAGCGAAAGTAGTGCTTTGTGACGACTATTACTATCTCTGAACAAAGAAACATTAATTTGAAAATTTTATTTCATACCAAACATTTGTTTGTTCAAAATATACCTAAATAATAAAGTTCTTAATTAGGTACCTACTTGGTTTTCCATTTTGAAAATATTATTTTGAATATGTAATATGTTGCTAACCAGAGTGGTATATCTATGGGCTAACCTCAATGCAACATGGCGGGTTCAATGTTTTTCATACTAATTTTAAAACGTTGTAGCAACAGTTTTACATATTGCATTTTTATTTAAACTACTCTTTAAACCTTCCCGGCACTAATAAAAACAAAATGTGCTAATTTCAGCGAAACCAGTCGAGTAATTTTCGAGAAAATCGAGGACAGACAGACATACAAACATTATAGCTACGCTAGCTCCTAATAAAATGATATTATCAGCTGAGGACTGTTGCACTGACCGAGATATTCCGTACAAAAAAAAAATTCTAATTTCATAGCGCTAAAACCCACCGTTTGAGAGTTTTTGTTGCTTCTTTACACAGATTTATTATTATTGAAATCAAATGATACCTACCTTGGTACATTCAGTAATTTTAAGAGTGACAGCTATATCGCCTTGCAAAACAATCGTTTGATTATCAAAATAATATTGCTTTCCCAGATTGTGAAATTCATTCGTATAGTAGTCTTTATGTACAGTGGCGGCTCGTGACTTTTGAGTGAGCTAGAGTGCTAAGATTGAAAAATACGACATTATTGTTGATGTTTTCAAAATTTATTTTTTGAATGGAGATTTAGATGGTATTTAGATTTAGATCTAAATATCCATACAAAAAATTGAAATTTTGAAAAAAATTAAAATCATTTTCGGCTTCAACAATATCACTATCGTCGTATTTTTCAATCTTCACGAGCAAAAGTGACGAGCCGCCAATTATGGAAAGAAGCTGATTAAATTTCTAATTAAATATAGCGTTAACATCATAGATAATAGAAATAAGGGAGATAGGTCACGATCGCCAAGTGTCACCAACTTTGTTCACCCATTACTACTGCAAATTGCATCTAACCTTTTGGTGCTTTGTGGTGCTAAAATATTGTTAGTCAAACATGATTTTTCACTTTTAACAGTTGTCTCAGGCAATTTTCTGCACTCTCTGCTAATTCAGCACATATTTTCTACACTGAATTGCTGCTGCACCACACCGCCAGTATAGTATATTGTTTCTCAGCATCACAGGGAACCAGATAATCCCATCTTCCACAGATTTAACTTTCTGGTTTAGGGACTGATAAGAAGTTGAGTAGAATAAGACATAGAACTGCTCTTGCATACGAAATCAGAACATATTTGTTATTATTTTTGCATTTCCCCTTGGACCCTCTCCATTCCCCCCCTAGGGAGAAATTCCTCTCTGGTTGCGGACCCCTGGTATAAAGTGACTATTGTGATTATTATCTATATGCCCTACTTGTATCTCGTATCGGGCGTATCAAATTAACAAATTTGCGTTTGTTTTTTGTTAACTCGACCTAAATTCTTCGTTCGTTAGTCAAAAGTCAAATATTCTTCAAAAGTTTAATGTTCTCTGCACGCTCAGCCAAAGTTCAGAGGTGTATTAAATTTGACTACATTTGATATCTGAAGGTCAAATCTTGTGGACGTTCAAGTGAACCCACTTCCCACAATCATTTATCTAAATCAGTAGAAACATCCCTTTGCCCTCTGACCCAAATAAAATATATTTGCTTTTCCTAGGATGGTATGAGTTCTACATCAAATTCCTATACTATTTCTATTTTTAAAGCATTCATAAAAATGTTTCCCTTAGTCACAAGTAATAGAAACAAGAGAGATGGGCCGTAAACCTCTATTAATTTGCACAAAGCGTGTGTACATAATGTAAACAAAAAGTCAATAAACAATCGTTATAAATAAGTTTGTAAACATAATGAAAATGATTTTCTAGACCAATTGAGTTCCATTATTCTCCATATCCAACCTCAGGCGCTGGAGCCCCAGCATCGACCCTCTCCGTCTCCGTCCAAATTCCATCTTATACCCTCCATTACCTTAGTGAGCGGGCTTAAATATAAGGTTGCGAGTGCCGCTAGAACATAAAACACAGTTTACCATTTTTTAAAATAAAAATAAATAAAAGTCCTACAGTCGCATTGTAGAGAAGATTATCTCCACATGTATGCACCTCTAACCACAGTTGACACAGGAAGAGGGAGAAATGTTCTCCGGCACTGTACACAAACATTTTATAATGCGATATATGAGTTCCATTAAAGTAATCACAGTACCTACATAATATTACAAAAAAAAAATTAAACACAAGAAATACATATTATGTAAATATAAATACGGTTATCTTCGAGAAGCCAGGTTTCTGAAATACGGAAAACATCTAAGTCATTTTTTAGAACAGCCCTAAAAAATGTGTTTTGTGCGCATACCTCGTACATTTTGATAGTATATGAGAAACCATAATCTCTACATATAAAAATGAGTGTTTGTCTGTCTGTCCTCAATTTTCTCGAATATTATTCGTCCGGTTTCGCTGAAAATAGCAGTTTGTTCCTATTAGTGCTGGGAAGATTTAGAGAGTAGTTTGAATGACATCCAATATTTAAAACTGTTGCTATAACGTTTTAGAATTAGTATGAAAAACATTGAACCCGCCATGTTGTATTGAGGTTAGCCCATATAGATATACCACTCTGGTTAGTCACAGATTACATATTCAAAAGAAGAAGGTTTGTTTCGGTAGAATATTTTCAAAATGGAAAACACAAGCAGGTACCTAACATACTTAAGAACTTTTTTTATTTAAATAAGTTTGATAAAATAGATGTCTGGAATAAAATTTTAAATAAATACTTCAAATGAATGTTTCTTTGTTTAGTGTTTTAGTAATAGTCGTCATAAGGCATTACTTCCGTTGTCAAATCAATAATGGCAACTAAACGACAAGCAAGAATTCACAAATACATAATTTTATAAAAAAAAAAAAAATCCCGACAAGGCCGGGTGCACATCAGCTAGAGTAGTATATAAATAAAATATTAGAATAATACAATTTTCATAATTTCGCAAGAAACACATGGAGATGTGGCATGGAAGCGTGCCGACTATCACAGAGCTATGACCAAACTGTACGGGTTATCGAAACGGCTATGCAATGAAATTTATGCGTTTGGTGTCTAAGTAGAAACAAAGGCGGGACGTCGCTGTGTGCAGATGAGATTTACATTGGGTGTATTGATATTAACGATGTTGGCGACTCTTTTGTACGCTCGGTTTCATTCTAAGGTCGAGAAAATCCAAAAAAAAATTATTATTCCTCTACATGAGTTCGGTTTTTACCCATGGCTATTTCCAACAGCATTTCTATCGGGAATGCTGGGTATCTGCAGCCTAAGTTCTTGGAGAGATATAGCATTACCGCTTATGGCTCATGAACTATTGAACGGTGTATTATCAATATCTGACATCTTGGCTGAAATGGAATTTTATGTCCCTGATAATATCACGCGAGGCCGCCAACACAGGCTTCCGTTTCTTCTCAGCTGCAGAACTAACTTACCAATGGTGATGCCTCTGGGAAGACTTACTAGGTTAATTAACTGCCTCGCGAGAAATGTGGATATTTTCAACACGACCCACAATAATTTTAACCACGACCTAGTTATTATGTTATAATATTATGTACCCACTTTTAAAACTATTTTTGTTTTACCTATATATTATATAATTTTGCTAAATATATTTTTTGTAAACTTTTATCGCTTTGCATTTTATTGGTATTTATAACTGTTTTTGCAAAATAAATAAATTAATTTCATTTTGTTCTATAATTCTTGTTTAACGTCAAACACATTTATGATTCAGAACCATTTCGGTTCATCAGCTGTGAAAGTGATTTCATATAGAGTTTTCTAACCTCAAACACGTACTGGCTCTTTAATGCACTATTTTGTTCACCTGCTGCGAAGGGAGAGTAATAACAGCTGGAAATTGCCGCATAACTCTTAAACATGTACAGTGTACACTTTAGGCCCTTTTTCTGATTTCGGATCGCACCAACAGCTGCCGCGAAAGGAGAGTGATTTGAAGGGAAGGGAAAGTATCTCCTGACCTCCTTGCTCCGCCTCCGACCCGGGATAGGTAGAATAACTCTACTCTGGCTCTGTAGTGATTTACGAAGATATTCGACCCAGATCGGCGCTGGTAGGTCGGTATTAATCAAATGTTGCAATCACTATTCCGTGAGCCGTTGGTATGCAATCCACAAGATTGGACTTTATTATACAAAAGCAATATCCCGTGTTAAAATATTCAAGTTGATATATTACTTAAAACATAATAAAAACAACAGTATCAGAAAACTCTAGCAATAATGCAGGGTAATTCAAAATGATGAACTCAATTTCGTACCGTATTATTTCCTGAATTATTCGTTATATGTGAATGATCTGTAATTTAGAAATTCCGCAGACTTACTGTTTTTACAAAAAATAGCCACCTCTTTGATATATTGCCCTGAATTACTTGAACGAATTCAATTGAAAGTGCCTAACAGACAAACCAGACAAAACCACATACTAAACCTACCTCAATACAACACTAACTCAAAACAAAACACCTTTATTCACGGCGCTTTGCACATTTTTAAAACTTCATACAGTGAGTTCGATTTATTCAACTCAGCCACTCATAAATTCAAACCTAAAATCAGTAAATAACATTCACACTATACATATTACTCTACATAGACTAGATCCTCTCCCTTCCCCTCCCTCCCATCATCCTAACCTCATAGGCTAACCTTGTAACTTTTCTTTTTTTAATTGAATAATCTAAATACTTAAGTGAAAACCTATTGTTGGTTCATTTTTTACATGTATTTACTATTCATGATAATTATTGTAAACGGTTGGTTTTCCAATTACAATTAAAATTAAAATCTACAAAGCAAGTGAAAGAGGAGGTCCGTAAGTTTCGAATCCCACCGCTAGATCGCTCATAGTTGCGCAAACAACGGCTAGAGTGCAAGCAACCATTTCACGTCGGTTATGAGTAAAATGGCTACTATGCGCCCCCGAAGTGATTTTTCACAAAAACGACGCTATGCAAATTATCCAATTATTATTTATTATGCAGCACTAGGTTTTCTGTGTTTGTGAGTTAAACTAATCCGGCAAATGTGGTGGAGGGTACCTTCTTTCGATTTTAACATTGAACCTTTTAGCATTTGTCCTTGGTATCACTAATCAAACTGGATGTCTCTGTAAAAGAAAAAAAGCCGGGCTGACCGCGTGTATCAGAGAAGAAGTGCGAAATTGAGTTCATCGTTTTGAATAACCCTGTATAATCGATCTCCAACTTTTAATTTACATACGAAACCGTACAAGTGTGCTTGAATGAATAGACCGTTGGTTCCCAAACAGTGCGACGCTGGTCACGGGGAGTCGTGGTACACTCGAATACCTAATTCTATTTCCCTCAGCACCACGAGTTTTAAGGTACCACGTGACGTACGTTATTATTATTGGTATATGATGTACCTATTTAGTTGCATTTTCATCAAGTTCACCTAACTGTTAGGTTACGAGTTTTTCTGATTTAAAATGTGTTCTATTTATTTTACCTAATGGCCCCTGCATAAAATCGTTAGCTGCTGCTATTTCGCAAAGTGCACTTTTAACAATTGAGACAGGGAGAGGTACCTTTGGAAAATCCGAATTTAACAAGGGCGCTGCGAATCGAAAAAGTTTGGGAACCACTGGAGTAGACTATTAGATAATGGCGGAGAAAGGGGGTGGAGGGAATTATATTCAGATCTCGTTTTAGAATGGAATGTTTTTCCTGCTAGTTGAGGGTGTCTCTTACGATTTCTGTACCATCGGTATTGTACTTTAAAAAATTCAAAGTCTGTGCAGTGCTATAATTCGATTTACCTTCTTTTGTGGCGGATTAAGGCCTCTCTGGTATGGCGACCTAAAAGTGTCGAGTTTCTTGGACAATAAATAAACAAAATTATTATAATGGTTGTATCTGATGTAAATTTCTGTAAAATTAAGACTACTATTATTTTTGTGATGTTTAATAAACTGATGTCAACTCCTATTCAGTGGCGACAGTGTATTAGAGATGAGTCGTTCATGAACGAGCCGTTCATTTGTGATGGGTCATTTTGATGAGCCGTGAGCCTACAACTCCTGGTAAACCATGGCTCAATTGAACTGTGACTCTTTTTGACAAACCTTGGAACCACTTAAGGACGATTGTTTATTATATATCTCAGATGTTTGATAGTATTCTTACGCATTTCCACGATGACGCATCTTTAAATAAGGTATTTTGTTCTAATTTGTTTATATAAAATCATCGTATGCGTGTTTAATTTCTACAGGGATAAATTATGCCCACGACGGGACTTGCAATTGGTATTTGGTGCCATGACACCTTAAAGCAGTTGTTTCAAGGCCTCACACATTCGTGTGGAGAGATAGAATAATGATCGAATTTACACGTGTATAGGCAATGTACAGGACGCGAACGGCGAATAGTCTGGACAGTCTGGCATCTGGATGTTTTGTACCTACACCTAAACGCTGGCAACTGGGAGCCATAAGAACTGGAAGTCGTATAAACAGGGGTATGGGCTCATGAACATGAGCATTGGCTATTAATATGTGCCGGCTCTTAAATGAGCCGTCTTCAATTGAGTCGTGCTTTTGAGTCGTACGAAAATGTTGAACTGGTACCGTGACTCCTGCTCTTAACAAAATGAGTCATAACCCATCGCTACAGTGTATCCATTGGTCGACGGCTTTGAGTTCGAATACTCTCGTTCATATTTTATTTTATCGGTGAATTCGGGCTAAGGTGATTCATCTACTAACGGTTTCATTGTGTAGATATACATTTGTAAAATATTATTCACTCAACCTATTTTCCAGTGTTTATTTGAACCCACCCACGCCGGATAGAGGAAAGGTGTGACTTCAAATTCAATACTTTGCCTTTCAAATCATTCTGTCTCACGGCTTCTGCGCCCAAAGGCCAGAGGCGCGATGGACGGATTCTGTCATGGCTCAGCTGATATTCGCCCACTTACACTCTTGAATTCTTTCACTGGCTCGTGTACTGGGAGGTTTATCCTTATTCAGTATTTTTCTTTTTGTATTCAGATATCTGTGACCTACATTCCTGAACACAAATCATTGTTCTGGACACAGCAAATAATATATAGAGATGCCTTAACATGCAAAGAGAAAAACCCAAAATAAGGGGCGAGCCAGGCGTGCCGCCAATTTAAGTAAACCAGGTACAATAATTGGATGATTTATAAAGCGCCGTTTTCGTGAAAAATCACCTCAAGGGTACAAAATCGCTGCAAAGTTTAGACCAGAGCCAATTCTAGTAGTACGAATTTGATGTGTTTTTTCTGCAATATTAACTGCAACTAAAAAATCTACAAAGCGTTTGTGGTGATAAAGTGCTATTTTACAATCATGACAATGCATATACTCGTATATATAAAAATGAATGTTTGTCTGCGTGTCCTCGATTTTATTGAAATTTACTCTACCGGTTTCGCTGAAAATAGCACAGTTTGTTCTTATTAGTGCCGGGAAGGTTTAGAGAGTAGTAGTTTGAATGAAATCCAATATAACTGTTGCCATAACGTTTTAAAATTGGTATGAAAAACATTGAACTCGCCATGTTTTATTTAGGTTAGCCCATAGATATATCACTATTGTTATCCACATATTACATATTCAAAATAAGAAGTTTTGTTTGGGTAGAATATTTTCAAAATTGAAAACACAAGTATGTACCTACTTAAGAACTACTTACTAACTAAGAAGTAGTTAGGTACCTAAGAACTTTTTTAAAAATATTTTTGAATGAAATAAATTGTTCAAATGATTTTTTTTGTTTTGTTTCTTTGTTCAGAGATAGTAGATCGCTGCTAAATCAAATCAATCATGGCACCCAAACGACAAACAAGAATTCACAACTAACTTTATTTAAAAAAAAAAAATTCCCAAGCAAGCCCGGGTACACATCACATAGTAAATAATAAATGTACATAGATCAACGGGTCTATATTTTAGTATTTCAGTGTTGCCTTTTTAAAGTTATTCTCTCAGCCTTTTGGGACTACACAGTTGCATTTATTATAATAGTGAGGTCTGGTTTTGTTCTCAGTCTATTATGACTTCCTGTCCATCTATTTTTGAAGAAGGTATTATTTCTTTGGTTGTTTTATAAATTGAATCTTTCAGGTCATGGCAATACACGATACACGATGTATTCGCGCAGGTACCAACATGAATTCATTGTCCTCTTATAAATGCTTAAAATTAACTATAAAAAAAAATTTAATAATTATAAATAACGTCAAGAGTAAAAATGATAGAAGAGTATGTATAATATTAGACAACGCATGAATGTGATTTTATTTTTTAATTATTTATTTAATATAAATACTTATAGAATATTTAATAGTACAGATATAATAGATGATTACAAAAAAGTATAAATTTATTTTACGAAAAAATGCCCAACTCAATAGAGAAAGATTTCTCGTGTTTGAATTGCGGAACACCGCCAACTAGCGACAGTAGTGTTTAAATTAAATTAATAGAAATAAAAGTATATCAAGAATGTATACATAATGTTTGTGAAAGACTGAAGGTACGTGATACTAGAAATGCAACAATAGGCGCATACAAGATATAAACATAGTACATTCATATTTCGAAAGACCTGATCGAATATTTCTAGAGGATATGTTGCCTTTTTTTGTTTTTGTTTTTTTTTTATTTACAATTAAGAGTTTTATAAAAAATAAGATGAAATTAAAACTTGTAATTACTGTTGGACTTATATAATATTTTTTTGATTTGTGATTTGAAAGAATTTTTTTTTCTGTTTTGATTTTATACGGGAGGGCATTAAAAAAAATTATACCTTGATAGGCGTAATGGAGTTGAGAAGCACTAGTTTTAAATTTAGCGATTTCTAAGTTGTCACGTGATCTTGGTCGGTTACTTATTTTTGTAGAAGTTTTTGAATTGAAATGGTCTTTGTGAATTTGTAACAATGTGTTATTTTTGAAGATTTTATTTACACATCTGTGTAGTATGAAATATCGATGGTTTTTCATAGGATGACTTTCAAAATCAATCTCTGTATCTTTTCAACAAGTGGTTAGTTTTAAAGGTCCCCTCCCCAACCGATTAATTTGTAACCTATTAAACATGGAGTGTGTGCTAATACGGGGTTGTGCATACTAATGCAAATTCCTTCTATGCACAGTGGTGTCTCGCCTTTGTGTCTACGACCACACCAAACACATTACTTTCATTGTCTACATCGCTTTAATAGTCCTTGCATTTTGTCGTAGTTGCGCGACAGTCGGCCCGCTTCCATGCCATATCTCCCCTTTTCTATTAGCGGTGCTTGTCATAAATATATTTAATCGTTCGAGGTATCGTCCAAAATAATAACTAATCGCATCTACCGACTTTCTTTTGTGATCTATTTAAAAATATGTATATAATAGGTATATTGTATGTACGATACCGTTGGTCAGAGGCGCGCCGTCCATACGGGCACATAAGGACTGCCTTACTCGCATAAAATGTGAATAATTATTGTAATAAAATTACTCGTGAAGTATCAACTTCGAATGAAAGCTCCGCGAAAATGACGCACACATTATATTCAAATATTGACTAAATTCTACAAAAAAAAAAAAAAATATGTGTGCGCAATGCGCTTCAAGGGACGACTCGTTTGTATTTGTCTAAAAGGCCGTGCCTTCCGGTAACGCCAGCGTATTTAGTAATCAGTGACGTCTGTTGGTACATCTATTAATAATTGCACAACTTTACTGATGAAATAATGATAATATGTTATGTTGTCTTTCTTTCCAAATATTGTATGTGTTGATTTAGTGGTAAAAAATAGGGATTTTTTTTATATATCCAGTAATTAAGCGGTTATTTGGATATTGGATGTGGATTAGGTAATCTCAACCAACACCGGCTATAGCCAATAACTTGGTCATTCTTAGTGAAAACTTGCACGAAGGGAGTTGTCTGGGATAATTTATTTTTTAACCCAATTTTTCGCTGTCTTTCCTACTGCCTACCCTGATGACAAACTCCGTGCACGCCACTGCCGTTGGTATTGAGTGAAAACCCACTAACGTTATCATATTATCTACTAATAATCATCACCCCCGGTTGATAATCACATCTCTTCATATTAATTTAAATGTATGTTATGTCAAATCAAAACCCGTCGAAGAAACTCTAAACTATAAAAAAGCAGATTTTGATTCTATAAATTACCATCTTTCTCACGTCAACTGGTCTTTTTTGTCAGACATGAACACTGACAAGTCTTTAGAAAACTTATATTCAATAATTTCTAGCACCATCAACTCATATGTACCACTATATATTCCTAAAAACCATAAATATCCAACTTGGTTTTCATCAAATTTAATAGCCACATTACAACAAAAAAAAAACTTCACAAAAAATTCAAAGAAACTCACTCAAAAATTGACTATTCAAATTTCAGTGAATCTAGAAAAAAATGCAAAGAACTCTCTAAAATCTGTTACAAATCACATATTAATTATATCGAGAACACAGCTTTAAAATCAAACAATCTCTGGAATTTTCTTAAAAAAATAAACAATGACAGTACTGACTATCCACCAGAAATGCATATGGATGATAAATACGCCAACTGTACACAAGATATTGCAAATCTTTTCTCAGATTTCTTCAAAAATGTATATGATGATGAAACACCAGAAGAAAATATACCCTCATACACTTTTAAAAAAACCACACATTTAACCAATTGCTTCATCACGGAAGAATCTGTTAAAAGGAAATTATGTTCCCTAGATATAAACAAATCTGCAGGCCCGGACACCATTCCGCCAATTTTCCTAAAAAAATGCTCCTCTGTATTGTCTAAGCCACTGAGCATTCTATTTAACCATCTCCTATCGTCTGGATATTTTCCCATCTACTGGAAATCCAGCTTTATTATCCCTATATTTAAAAAAGGTGACGAGACTGACATTTCAAACTATCGGCCAATATGCATACAATCTGTATTACCCAAAATCTTTGAATCTCTGGTTCTGGATGAAATATATCCCACACTAATAGAAGTAATAAATGACCAACAACATGGCTTCATCAAAGGTAGATCAACTACAACAAATTTATTACTTTTTCAAAACTATATATTGGAGGCATTTGCAAAAAATAAACAAGTTGACTGTATATACACTGATTTCTCGAAGGCTTTTGATAAAGTATCTCACAAAGTACTGATCCGGAAACTTCATGCCCTGGGAATTGGAGGAAATATTTTTAAAGTGGTTAAGTAGTTACTTATCAGATAGAACCTTGTTTGTTAAAATAAAATCTTTTATATCCAAATCGTTTTCCGCTACTAGTGGCGTACCGCAAGGTAGTCACCTTGGTCCGGTTTTATTTCTTGTCTTTATAAACGACATAGTCAACGGCTTTAAAGATGTCAAAGTTTTGCTATTCGCCGACGATATTAAATTATATAGAGAAATAACTGATTCAAACCACTGTCAAATTCTTCAGTTTAATATTGACATGCTAAATAACTGGTGCTCTCAAAACAATTTATATCTAAATGTTGAAAAATGTAAAACTCTAACCTTTTCCAGAAAGAAAACGTCTCTCTTTTTTGACTATTCAGTAAATCAAATTAATTTACAAAGAGTTACAGAAATGAGAGATCTCGGAATTATAATGGATGAGAAACTAAATTTCACTGCTCACATTCAACAAATTGTAAATAAAGGTATGAAAACTTTAGGATTTATATTAAGAACAATAAAAAAATTTCAATCGTTACAAGTAATAAAATTATTGTACATAGCCCTAGTTAGAAGTTTAATTGAACATAATTCCATAGTGTGGTCGCCTTTCTACAAAATACATATTCACAATATTGAAAGAATTCAAAGAAAATTTTTGCGTTTCATAAATTTTAAAGTAAACATACCTTTAGAGCACATAAATTACCCATCGTTAATGAATATTTTAAATATTCCAACATTAGAAAACAGACGGAAAATTAACGACCTAACCTTTTTACTAAAATTGTTAAACTGTAAATTAAATTGTTCTGAACTCCTGCATTTAATAAACTTGTACATACCCAATCGAACTACAAGACAGACATTAACTTTCTACATATCTTTATCCCGTTCTAACTATAGTTTAAATTCACCAATTCAACGCTTACACAGTCTTGGTAACAAATACTTAAATGATATGGATGTATTTGACAATAATCTAAACTTGGCAAATTTCAAAAGGAGGATGAGTGATTTGTTTCTGCCTGGTTTATAAATTATTGTTAACTACAACTTTTAACATTATTTACTTATTTGTTATCAATGTCAGTATTGACTTGGTGGATATTGGACCCGTTATTTTTTATTTATTTTTTTTCTGTTACTGTGCATTATTAGTTTTTGGTGCAGTTACTGAAATGTGTTTTGCACCTGTGTGAATATTATAAACTAAATATGTAAAAGCCCATATAGGGCGTATATAATATAATAAATAAATAAAATAAATAAAATAAAATAAACACTTGTTAAACTCGTTAAGCTGTTATAATGTACCCACATGTAAAACTGTTATTCATTACGCTCTAACTACTTACCTGTATTGTACCTACTTACTTATTTTACATTGATGATGTATTGATGAGAGTTAAAAGTTCCCGGATTCTTTCAGTAAAGCAAAAATCGCCGGGCTGCAACTTCTGCGTATGAAGGCATCTCATAGGTGAATATTCTTGTTTGATCAAATAAGTTAGTACCCATTTTAACGATTCCAACAAGTTATTTCATTGGACCACTTTGCAAAATAAGGAAGGAACTCTAGTGAAAAATATTATGGCTTTAAAAATAACGCCGATTCTGAATGTATAACTTTCATTTTATATTATTATAAGTAGAATTTATAAATCGTTATTTAAAAGTGAATAAAAAAATCATCCAATCAAAACACCTTGATATTTTGGTACCATTGCATTTGAAACATCTGACGTCACGTGGGCATTCTGTTTTTGGATTAGTATGAACACTTTTATTTTTCGTTTTTGTTTTGTATTTTAAACTTGTATTTTTTTTAGTTTTGGCGGAATTTAAACTTAATTTGGGTGATTTTACTCTATAATTATTGTTCAATATAAAAAAATAAAACAAATATTGAAAGAAATTGGAGTATTCATGAGCAGACCAATTATAAATATGGATAATGTTATTGCTCAATACTATTATTATTCTTCGAGTTAATTTTTCTAAAACGGTTTATAATTTTATTAATTGCATTTGATTATGGTTTAACATGAATAGAATGTAAAATTATGTACGGTTAAGCTCATCCTTGTTTTGACATTTGACATTACAACCAACCTCAAAACTTCTCAAAACCGACCGGTCGTAGATTTGGAGCGTTTTGGCGGGCTTTGAAAAATTTTAACTTTTAAAATTATGTTATCTATCAAAACTAACTAATGAAAAAAACGATTTTTACTGATATTTAAGTTAGGGCGTTATTATTGTTTAAAAAAAATAATTGGACTGGATTTCCTTATTACAAATCGTCGCATGAAACACTAGGTAAATTATTTGATCGTGACCAAATACAGGCATTCCACAGGACCGTACTGCCAGTAAAAAGCTATTTTGAAATCATAAACAATATAAGTTACAGCCTGATATGGGTAATATGGTCAGCATGGGCAGTACGGGCTGTAATAAAAGTATTACGGCGTTAAGTCGGCTGGCGGAATGAGTTAAATAATGTCGTAACAATCACGCTTGCTTGCTTGGTGTAACACTGACCGTAAACACTAATACTGCTGGTAGCCTAGTATTATACTGGTAAGTGGCAACTGGCAACTGGCAACTGGCAACTGGCAACTTGGTGACTGAAGAGGTTCAGCAATCATAGTCGATGGGCGATTAGCATAATATATACTCCTAATATCCATCAGGAAGGAATAAGCACCGGTCGCATCGGAACAGGAGTTCTCCTGCGTGGAATGGTACAATCGTAAATTGGAAGTATTACAGATTGCTGCATTCAACAAGACAGCACACGATTACCAATGGAAATATTTTCCGCGTTATACCACCGTATTGTTGCTATTAACGCGTATCAAAGCGTTACACGCTAAGTTCCATGCGGGTGTGATAAGGTGGAATTTCACGCTTTCGCCCAATGGCTTTCCGTGCCGCTTGCGGATGTACCTCATTCTTACACTTATCCGTAATACTGTGTCCGGTGGTTGCCCGAAGTCTTCCAAGTGCACGCGCCGCGTGAAGGAACAAGACTTTCTGTTGATGCCGGCTGTTATTCAATAGTAGGCTTTTTCTCGGTGCAGATTTAAACTGTCCTCTTCGGGTTATGTTGAAATTAAATTTCAATCGTTTGAAAGGACTGAAATTAACACGCTTGCTCATAAAGAAAAACAAATTCTAAATACCCAATTCAAAACTATTTTGAACTAAAGAAAAAATCTTGTTATACTTGATGCTTTATCAAATCTGCATATACATGCTGGGATTAGTAGCCTTGCCAACAGTCGGAAAACTGCTTTGCTTATAATGGCATATAACCTCTTGAACGGTCACATCAGCAATCACGAATTTTTTTGAAAAAAATATCCATCATGTCCCCAACAATTTTACGAGAGCGCGCGTTAACCAACCTTTCCTTGTTCCGAGATGCAGAACTAATCTACCATTAGTAATGCCCCTCGAAAGAATGATCATGCTCTCAAATGAGCTATCGCCTGATGTGGACGTTTTCTACGTGAATATTGTCTAATACAAAATGCTGATAAGTATGTAACGAACATTGGCTAATAATGTAATGTAAGTTAGTTATTGGAATATTATACATGCAAAATAAATAAATTAAGAAATGCATAGTACAAAATGTATACAGCTTATTAAAGTTGGAAAGTAGTGCCTAGTTACTAAATCAACGACATCGGGTGTTCTTCAAGGTTTTGTCATTTGGCCTGTTCAATTTTAGGTTCAGCTCGCTCAATCATTGCTACTATAAACTGTAGAGCGTTAAAGATTTGCTAAAATAAAACAAGACTCTATATTGTTTGTTCCGTACTTTTCAATACATTTTTATGACAAAGCTTGGTTAGTTATAAACGATTAATAAAAATGTCAGTATATTATTATAAATGATTTTGACGTTGTTCTAAGCTAGTGATAAAGCCAAACGCGTGGGTTGATCTTTGCCTCTAAGACCAGCCAAATCTTTGAATTCAATGTCAAAAGCAGCCGAGGAATTAATGCAAAGCCCGCTTGGATGACCTTAAAACTCGAGACGCTTTAAATATTTATAAAAAATGACACTCTTTTGGGACACCTCGTAAATAACTTTCCATTTTTTCTTTACATTATTATGATTGTGTTGGCTCAGCTCGGTGGACTGAAGTCAGAAGGTAGAAGGCAGAGGTAGAGGCCGTATCTATAGATGCTGTTTATGTCTCTCAGACATTCCTGAGATGCCGTGAAAGTGAAGTGGAAATAGGACGATGCAATCTCGATTTCAGTGCTGACCTGGATATTGTGGAATCATGGTCTGATATACAGTAACTAAGTAATGTCTAAGGCGCTTCCTGCCGTCTTGACATTGTTCAGTTGCTGATTGCGGGTTGCTGGCCCTCAAGCTTTTTCTCTTTAACCTCAATATCCTCAATTCATATGGAATTTATATTTTGGCACACATTCGCCTGTCTGGAGACTGTACGAAAATGTTGACCCTTAGTACGGCGGATTCACAATTATTATTCAACATATGTATTTTTCTGCAGTTTACCTTTCAGTATAATTTATTGTTTACGATATTTAGTTACGGTCAATTAACAATACAAAACAAAACAAAATAAAACGCATTCTTCACTTAACATAGTATGCTTTAATATAGTAGTTTTTATTTGATCCAAAGACATATTAAAATAGTTAATACTTATGACTAATTAAAAAACTCATTACCGTGGGACTAGGAGTTTATTTATGGTAGATAACATTTGATCATTGGTTCTTGTAACCGCAGTTTGTAATAGGACGTTCCGCATAGTGATTCTAGTAGGTGTGTGAATATTTATCAGATTAAGTTAAAAGGCTTATTTATGATATTTAAAAACAAAATAAAAATGTCTTCAAATGAATTATAATATAATGTAATTGTTTTTAAAAGTTTTATTTCAAAATCTTATGGCACTTGAAGATATTTCATCAATTTGTCTTGACAATCTATTTAGGAACTTTTGAAAATGTCTCACCGGAATTCAGCAGTTAATCAAGAAGTCTTTAACCCTAAAGAAAAATGTAAGGAAGATTCGTTATCTTTTTCCTTAGGCTAAAAGACTTCTTGATTAACTGCGGAATTCTAGTGAGATATAGTAAAAAATATCGTAATAGGATATTATTTTAAAACACAAATTGATGAAATATCTTCAAGTGACACAAAATTTTGAACCAAAACTTTTAAAAATGATTACATTATTTTATAATGCACTATAAACATTTTTATTTTATTTTTAAATAGCAAAAATAAGCCCTTTAACGAAGAATTACGTTTTGTAAAAAGGTACCTACCTCACTAGATCGTAATGACCTTTTTTTGTCACTAGTTCTAAAAGTGACATTTTCTATCGTGTTTAATCTATGCCGACCGAAGAAGTACATCATTTCACTTATTTTAAAAACTTGGTTCCAATTCCGAGTTTAGTCACACGGATTTGATCCCTCGGACTCGGTCTTCGTTCCTTTCGGTCCGCACAGGTCCACCGAATGAATGCATGAATAAATAAAAAATAATTAAAACAAATTAATAAATAGAATAAAAATAATAATGATAATAAAATACAATAAAATAAACAAATGAAATAAATTAATAACGATTAATATTTAACATTATAAGAATACAGATTAACTGTAATAAACAACAATTTAAACCGTAGTGTCTCTAATAAGTAGTAACTCTGTAAGTGTCGTTCAACAATACAACGTGATAAAGGAATTTTGTGAAAAAAATATACCTTTAAATAGGCATCTATAAATTTTCAACAACTGTCAACAATGTGAATGGAACTTTGAAATATCACAATTTTAACTTTAAAAATAAAATATTGAAATTTGATCAGAGACAGCCTCCGTGCGGGCTAGAGGTTAAAACTTTGATTTACTATCTTAGGGTTCGTTCATAAAATATTATATTGATATGGATTTATTTAGATAGATTCGTAACTTGTACACGTGAAACAACAAACGTGCGGGATCATTGAAAATAGTATTTTTATAGATATCTCCCATTAGCCACCTAATAAATGTTGAAGAAACGTGAAGGTACGTCCACATGAAGCGGGCAGTGGGCACGTGTAATAAATGAGGTAATAAGACTGAGGAATGTCGTCCAAATGAGATTACTTTCTGCTCTGTGGAGAATGCCCCCTTCATTGGAACAGCTGCCTCGGCTTGACGCCCGTTCTATAGTGTAGTAACAGGTATGTTCCAGTATTTTTCTTTTCACACTCCCTCGCACAATTTCCTAAATGGGTATGTCATAGTTACACTAGTTCCGGTGAGCTGAATCCATAAATCGCATCAAAAATAAAATTGATGTTTTGCCGGAAGACTTTGGAAAAAAAAACAGTTGTAGAATCCTAATACGATATTTTTAAAATTCAAAGTTAAAGTCCAGCTTTATGTTTGATGTGACTTGTTGCGTGGGAAAGGACCTACTCACAAGTTCGGGATTATGGGGTCGTGTTCTTACTTACGTCATGTTTGTCACAAGGCTTCTAAAATTAGTCACAATTTTACTGTTTTCTTCAATACTTTGCAAATGTGTATGAACTTTGATTGTTTTCGGTGTCCAAGGCTAGCTCATTAACATTTTGGTTTTAAAATTGATTCGTTATGGTAATCTATTTGTCATTTTCTTAATATATAAAAAAATTAAAACAATGATTATTTAAACGCCCAGAGGGCTTTTACATAAAATTACATAATTTTTAAATCACATAAAAAATAAAAATAGAAAACACGCACAAAGGTTAATTTCACTTGAAATAAGAAAAAACTGCACAAAGCTAAAAAAATCACAGGAATATAAAAGAATAGAAAAAATAAAACATACAATGTCCTAACTAACTAACCATCACACCTTTTCCCCGCAGGGGTAGGCATAGAGGTCGGACCGCTAAACTACTCGATCTTGGCATACAATTCTTCGTTCTTTTATTTACTCCCACTCCTTTTAAATTTGGACGGGTAATGATTTATTATCGGTAAAACTGATTTAGTTAGAAAACAATTAAAATTCTGAATTCTGTGAGGTTTTCACATTTATAATGTGTTTGCTCGTATTTAACTGACAATGTTTTCATAATTGTTTTATTTAAATGTGTTGTATTGTTTTGATAATGTGAACATACTGAGAAGCGGTGAATATGTAATTTTACTTACTTTATTAATGAATGTTATCTTAGGATCATTCGTACGCTTTTTAATTTCTAATTGTTCAAGTAAATAGAAAGAAAGGTCCTAAGATTAAATGTGTGAGAGTAAACATTAGCGTCCCGACTATAATATCATCCCCAATTTAAGAAATGTTGCGAGGCTGAGGGAAGTGGGGAGGGAAGGGAGATCGGAAAGTAGTTACTAGCCAGCTGTAACGATTTTAGGTTTGAATTTATGAGTGGCTGAGTTGAATAAGTCGAACTCACTGTATGAAGCGCGGTTAAGACGACACAATATCCTAAATTAAAATTGGTTAAGGGCGTTCCTAAACACCGATGGGAGGAGTTAGCGGGCGCAATAATTCGTGTTTCACGACGCACGTTTCGTCTGCAGTTTAAAATTATTGCACAGTGTGACACATCATAATTTTTTTTGGACAAATAAAAAAAAATCTTTATGATATTTAACTGCGTTTATGAAAATTATGTTTATTGTTAGCATTAGTTAGGTAATAATATAATTTACATGGTGTCTGGAAACTCATGGTACCTACAGTGGAAAAATTAAATCATCTGCAGCATATAAGAGTTCCCAAAATATTTATAAATCACACATCCTTCATTTGGTGATTCATTTTTTAGTGGAATTTTTGAGGCCAATAAAAACTCTAAATCAAACGATTTTCACGTCAATTATATAGGTCGTTCCGCTGGTTAATCGCCCGAATTGCTGGTTAAGTCTGTAGGATACATCCTAATAAACCCCGATATATTTATACATAAAATTATTTAAGTTGATATTGTCCCATTTTGTTCTAAGGATAATGGAACCCAAACATTTACTTTCAGGTATGTATTTATTATGTACCTATTACATTCCATAAGCGTTTTCCTCGGACATATAATTTTTTTCGGGATACAACTCGTTTGGTCCTCTTATTTCCCATTTTAGCTGAAACAAATGCTTATAGATTAGCCCTGAGGTTCACTTTAATTTGTAAATTTTAAAGTCATTTTCGCCTCAGCGGAATGATTTATTTTAACTGTGAAATTAGCGGTGACAGTATTAAAGAAATTATAACAGAAACTTGCATTTTTGGTAAAACTAAATTAAATAACAAGCCACGGGGGTTTTTTTTCATGTCAATGCACCAGAGTCCCAACTGTCCTGAGACAGTGGGACGATAGCATTCCCATTCAGGGTATGTTGTGAGGTAAAGGAAGTGGGGAAGGGAGGGGAATGGGGAAGAGGAGGTTTGGAAAGCACTTGGCTATTCGGATCTAGTCACCAAACATAGCATAGAATGGTATTTCGCCAGGATGATACTGAGAGTATCTATCACTCAAATATAAAATTCTACTTCGGACTCAAGTTTCTCTAAAACGACTACTAGATTTAGCAATTTTCCTCTTGTACGAATAATTTCTGGACATCATGTATAAATAATTAATATTTATATTTATAATTACGTTAATTTAACAGAAAAAATACAAAAAAGTTCTGAATAAAAATTTGTTTTACACGTGACAGCTGTTTCACATTCCGAAATAATACCTTCACACACATTAAAAAAATTGCACAGCAGATCTTTTTTTGTAATAATTAAAATTATGTAAATAATGAATATTAAATATATTAAGGATTGATAGTAGAGTTCTAGAACATTTACTTTAAAACAGTAAAAATTAAATATTTATTTCTTTGTCCGTATTTCATTTAAAATGACACACTGTGCGCTTTTAAAATATAAATTTATACTAGAAAATAACATGTTCTGTTAAGTTGCGGAAAAATTAAATAATACCTTTACTTACCCGTAGAAGTCTAGTATAAAAAAACAGAAGATTTCAATACTAGAATTCAAGTATTCGTATGAATAAACAAAATATGTGAGGAAATAAGTTGCCGTAGCGGCGGGCTGTAAGACGTCTTGTCTCGCCGAATGTTGAACGGCAACTAAAAATTTAAATGACATATGTGACGAAGACACGTATTAAAACATCGACGCGCCCGCCGTCTATTCGAAGTGCGTAGGGTCGATATTGCTTTGGCTAGCATAGAAAACGATTTTTTCTGAGGTCTGTATTTTAATTAATTCTGATGAATATATTCCTAAAATCTCAGATGTTTGCACGGTGGTATCTCGGGAAGTTACTAATTCATCTTTAAAAAAAATAAAATTGCATCGTTACCGCTAAAGTTATAGTTGAAAAACGTCTTTAAAATTTAAAAAAACGTTTAACGTAAAAAAAATTAATGGTAAGGTACTATTTTTATTAATCTAATTTATAAATAACATGCATCCCGTGTGTTTCCTTTTGAAAAAAAAAGATACTGTACTCACGAAGTCGTCGGAATTAATTAAAATGTGAGTATCGGGCAAACCCCGTCATATGTGGTGATATCAACTCTTAATAATGGTGTTTTGTTTTGAGTTAGTGTTGAATGAAGGTAGGTTTATGATAAAAAAATAAATATATATATTAGTTTTACTTCTTTGAGGTACATATTTGTGCAAAATTTTGTATTTATCATAGGAGTTTTCAAATAAAAAAAACCTTGCGTCCGTCTACGATTAATGGCGGCGACTGGAGTAGCGCGAGCGGGCGATGCGTGGTCACGTAGGACAGCGCATTTTTTCGCTTTAAAATGCGTCGCAATCGCGTTCGCGCGACTTCGCTTACACAAGACGTAGGGTATACCATTTCTAGTAACGTTTCGATCATAGATAATGTAAACGGAGGGCGATGTAAACGCGCCGACTGTCCCACGCCCAATACTACTGCAAATCGCACTTTCACACAGCGATACCCCGCCTTTGTTTTTACATATTCACCAAACGCATAACTTTCATTGACTCCGCCGCTTTTTATAGTCCGCGCAGCTCGGCGCCAGTCGGTACACTTCCATGCCATATTTTCCTTTGTTTCTATTGTCTTTGACGAATATTTCTATGGCAGTATGCACTATCCTTCGATTGTCTTTTAATTTATATCTTTTGCTCCCTTTTATCAAGTATTCAAGTTTAGCTATCTCTACAGAACGAATGAAAGTGCATTTTATTGGGTTGACGTCTGTGGTTCTGCCATTGGGTAATTTTCCAATCCATAAGTATAAGTACCGTTGAATGTGACGTTATATTTTTAATCTTACTGACCTCGCGGGCCGATCTAACAAAGAACACAGTTTCATATCCTTGATCTGGTCACGAAGTCACTTAGATAAACACTTTATCTTTCCCTTCTCCCTGAACTGCGAAAACACTGTTTTTATGTCGACATACCCATGTACGATAAAAACTACTAAATGTCATAAGTTAATTAGTCAGTACAGTAGGTGTCTACAGACAACATATTTAAAAAATAAGTAAATTTGCTGCTAATGTTTATGTTCAATTATATCGAAAGTGACAGGCACTAGCTGAGAGCTTTTTAAGGACGTGGTTAATGTGAAATTACACGCAGAATGGAAGATACTCTCAATAGTAATGTATACTCAGTGGCATGCAGTCGATAAATACTGTAAAGCTGTGCCTACCCTAAGAGAAACTAGCAATTAAAGAAAATATAATTTTTTAAAATAAAATGTATTTTTTCCATAAATTTGTTTTTGTTTTTGTTGTCACAATCGTTCTACTGAACATACGAGTATGTGAACATGTGTGAACATATTTATCACTTATGCTACGGTGGCTTGGGGGAAATTCTCCATCTGTGACGTAGGGGCGCGGCCTGCTACTGGGCGACGGCGACGGAGTTTTTTTGACAGTTTCCCGATTTCCGGTAGCGCTGACTCGTCCGGTTTCTCTGTGGTACATCAAAGTAGCGAACCCATGCACCCTTCCCTCTGCGAACATCTGTGAGGCGCTGCATCGCCAAGGGAGGCCGAACAGCGCCCTGTAAGCGTGGTTATATTGTACTCGGAGTGTATTCATGACGCCTTGTGTATACGTTGTCCATAGTACAATAGTGTAAAAGCTCCAGTATGTCTAAAATAGTTGCTTCTTTACCGGAGGACTGCACCTGTTGAATCTCCTAGCGAGCATGTTGGTTCGCACGCTCAGTACTCCTCTTTGGCGTTCTATGTCATTTTTATCATTTAGGTCATGTGATGACATGTCCCGAGTATTTTATTTCGCGGCAGATTTTAAGAACGATTTTAAGAACGATTTTAGCTAAATTGAGCCAAGCGAACGATCGCTACATAATAAAAAACACTCGATGCAGGATTTCCGTAGTCGCTTTTAGCCAATATATCTTGACCTTTATCCAATAGACAATCCAATGGATATCTGTCCAATCTGTCCATTGTTTGAAAGAGTTGCTCTTGCAATCTTGATCACCATTATCCCAATAAATGTGGTTTGCTTTACTGTCAGCTGCGACTGTAACTCTGTAACTGTGACTGTGACAGCCTTGACCCTCCGTTCTGAAAGCATGGTCATGTTAGCTGTCCTACGTGATTTTCAATTTTGTAATGATGAACGATAGAATTTAATTATAAGGTCAAGAGTGGGCCAGTTTCAATTTTATCCGAGCTGGCAAATGCTACGTTGAACGTTTTTATATAAAGTTACACGGGGTATAACAAAGCGTACTCGACAGACAAACTTAGCGATTCCTGAGCTTATTCAAAGCGAAAAATGTAGATTCCATTTGATTTAAGATTACACTCCTGAAGCCACGTACAAAAACACCTAACAATTTATCTCGCGCCATTTGCGGAAAAATTCTCCATAAGTTGTTATCGAAAAACAATTGCATTCGCGGCTCTCGACTCGGACCAGCTGCACCTCTTCACCTTTTTTGCTTACTCGTGTATTCAATACCTAAATTATAAATGTGTAATATTTATAGGTGTAATGGTAGATGTAGGGGTAGGGGTAGATGTAGGGTTACGGGTAGGAGTAACACATCACGACCTCAAAATTTTCCTCCTGTTTTTTGCACGACAAATTACTCACGCATTTCCAGTACAAGATTTCTTATTTTCAACATTTAGAAAATAGGTCACAGCATTTTAAGAGTGGGTTATCATTAAAGTTTTCAGCTATATTAAAACTAAGTATTGCGAGATTTGCATGACGTCAGGTTTCTAGGGTAATTCTATTTTTTGCCTCAAGTAAGTCCATATGGTGCATGAACCTCGGACAATTTTAATGCGTCCGCACATGGATATACCGGAGGATTTTTTTCCAGCGTATTTATTAGTTTGATGCCACTGAATTTAGAATTAATAGACTTGCTCTTAGTACCATTTCGACGGCTGGAGACAACGTAGTCACGTCACACCCATTTTGGAACCTCCCTAGTTCACTGCCGTCCACGTTTGTTTCGCATGATTTTGACTTTAAGTTAAGCAAATTACAAAACATTAATCAAAAACGGTATATCTAACAAAATATTCGATTTTTGTAAATAATCCGAACCTTTTTATTTATTTGCTGTTTTACTTAAATTGGTGGCACGCCTATATGTATGTATTATTTGCTCTGTGTTTGATGCGGAGTCTATATCTTAATAATATTGATTATCCAAATTGAGGTCGGGCTGGAGCTGGAGCGTTTGGTTGACTGTCAGCTGGGACTTTAACTAACAGCCTTGACCCGTCCGTTCTGACACGATCATGTCAGCAGTCTGCTGTACTACGTGGTTTGTAAACCGTGGTGAATTAGCCTGGGTGGTTGCTTGGTTGGTTGGTTGGTTGGTTGGTTGGTTGGTTGAGCGAGGATCGCGTGCCAGCATTAATTCTGACTTATTAGCTTATTCAAAAGGCGGCTTCAATGGCTCACTGCCCGGCCGGACTGGGACTCCATGATGGCGAGACGTGGAGTTCGCATAACGACTGCGGCATTCCATAAGCTGGAAATTATAATAATTTGAAGGGTGAGTATTCTCAATGCAATACGGATTAAAGACAAATGGCATCCATCTTATTTTATAAAAAAATCACATACCGTCCAGACCAACCCGACAACCAGCCAAACGATGTTTTTTTTTATTTAACCGCCCTGCCTTTGGGTTATTTTTCAAAAAGTAGGTAAAAAAACATCGGGTTTTTTTCTACGTGCTTGGAGTATCACTGATTAGCGGCGTGAAATGTATGGGAGAATACGAAAACAACCGAACACATCCGTTAGTTTCGGCTTACCTCGGCATATTAAAAGCGATAACGCACGAACGAACTTGATGTATATACGACGTATCACGAACGTTTTGTGGGTTTCGGTTATCGTTATTTTTTAACCTGAACGTACGGGATACGGTTTGTTGCGTTTGGGCGATGATATAGCGGCCGTATCACGTACGTTCGTATGGTTAGGGCGGTTAAACGCGTGCAGGAACAACCTTGGGATAATTTCTGCAATTCCCCGTATTTGTGCGCAATATAACGCACAATTTAACGAAAACCAACACTCTTCACAATTACCCTTTCAAAATATCGAATCGAAGTACGATCACAAATTGATGCACGAGTATAAAATGTATGGACAGCATCCCCTGTCCCGATTCTATCTTACTCTTCCTCTTCCCCTTCGTAAATAAAACACCCTTATTTAGCATAAAGAAACTTTGTTAGCTTATTTCCTATATATATTTGTATTAAAAGCTGCTTTGTTTCTTTACGACAAATAAATAACAACTTTAAGTGGTAGTCGCTCTCTGTGAGTAAGAGTCTAGATCGAATCCCTTATTGATGTCCTACGAGCTTCGAGCGATGGGTCGTCAGCCCATCACTTTTGGGCGTGGTTTCCTGACTTTTTTCCATGTGGCTGTCTTCGTGGTAACCGAATCCTCCTCATATGAACACCCCCCTTTTTTAAATGTAATACCGAACTGCTCTCAACCCTGGCTGCAGCCAGAGACTTTCATGGTATCCCCAAATGGGGTATGTTGTGAGGCTAAAAGTAGTGGGAGGGAAGGAGATTTTACTATATTTTTTATTTTATATATATACATATATTTTTAATATTTATTTGGAAACCAACAGTTTACAATGATTATTATATGTGGTAAATGTATGTAAAAAATGAATTAATAATAGGTTTTCACTTAAGTATTTAAATCATTCAATTTAAAAATGAAAAGTTATAAGGTTAGCCTATGAGGTTATTAGGATGATAGAAGGAGAGATGGTGCGATCTATTGTGTGGAGTAAATACGTATTAGAATGTTATTTATTGATAAATCGAATAAAAAATAATTAATGAATATTATTTATTGATTTTAGGTTTTGAAATTATGAGGGGCTGAGCTGAATAAGTCGAACTCATACTGTATGAAGTGTTAAAACAGAGGCAGCGTCGTGAAATAAGGGTGTTTTTGGTTTGAGGTAGGCTTAGTGTGGTTTTTGAATGGTTTACTCATCCGGGAAGAGGAAAGTGGCTATTCAGATCTTGTGACAAAACATATTAAATCCATTTGTATTAAATGCAGTGGGGTTAGTATTAAGCTGAATAATAGATAACTCATAGTAAGTAGTTAACATTTCTTATAGTCGTTTTCGTGGGAAAACACTTCAAGGGCACAAAAGATAATAGAAACAAGGGATATACGGTATCGGAGCCTACTGACTGTCGCCGAGCTACGATCGAAACTGCAT
This sequence comes from Halesus radiatus, assembly GCA_022606495.2. NCBI lineage: Eukaryota > Metazoa > Arthropoda > Insecta > Trichoptera > Limnephilidae > Halesus > Halesus radiatus. The sequence continues at coordinate 78,798 of JAHDVE020010609.1, read as the reverse complement.
GGAATATCAAAGCGGCTATCCAATGAAAGCTATGCGTTGTGTGTGTGGGCTTAAAATAGGCGGGGCGCCGTTGGGCGTAGATGCGATTTGCAGTAATATGGGTGAACGATGTTGGCGACACTTCTTTGTGCAAGCGGTTTTCATACCTATAATGGTTCGCGGCCCAACTCCCCTTTTTTGAAGTAACCATGTCCAACTTTGGTGTAGAAGTTAGTAGTATGGTAGCAGTATATTATGTAGTATTGGGTAGATATTAGGATGAATGGTGTGACGGATGGAATGTCCAGGGTCCAGCAGGCTCGCCCCACGCATGCGCGGGACGTCGACCCGTGTGGTACAGGTACCCACCACCGCCGCTAGGTAGCGCACCTACCCAAGTTGATATTAGAATATAGTGCCGTCCCAACATTTTTAATAAAAAATTAAAACATTTATTTGTCAGAATGTTAGCTAAACCCAAGGCCTATATAATCTTTGGAGTGCTGTGTGGAGGGTCTTTTAGAGGATAGGATGGAGTGAATTCGGCCCTTGAAGAGACCCATTTTGTAGGATGGATGAAATACAGAGGCCCAGTATCCAATAGCCGAGCTACGGAACACAAGAACGAGTCGTAGAAGCCACCTGTTCTCATGTGACAAATGTCAAGTTCAAATGTTGGGCGCGTTTATGTGTTTCCTGTCCGGTGGTGAAAGGATCAATGACGCTAGTTCCTCAGAGCATCTTCCATTAAAATATCGGTAGAACAAGGGACAGAATTCACCTGACATCTGTGCTCCAAATTGCAATCCGTTTGAAGATAGGCGAATCTATCAAACGGACCGCCCATTTCTGCGCAGGGTTTTTTCACATATTTTCGGGGCTCTTTGACCAGAGGCGGGTGGCTGTCAAATTGCAGTGGGGCGCACTTGCGATTTTACAAGGTCAGCAGTTGTGTACTATTAAAGTATCTGCGGGCTCTGTACAATACGCCCAGCTTCTGAGAGGCTAACTTTACTCTGGCTTCGACAGCCCCATACCTGAGCTGGTCACTAAAGGTTACACCAAGCATATCAATGAGGACTTGTTGGGAAGATTGCTTCCACAAAGGAGACTAGGTTATATTTTAATTTTAGCAATTGACAAAAGTTCACTCCCCAGCTATGCATTCCTGAACTGTTTTTCAGCAGTGCCTCTAGAAATCAGATAAAGTTGCATGATTCAAGCATAAAATCTCCACACTTAAAATAAAATAAACTAAAATGAATGAAAGTTTTTATTTTTTTAAATTACTGACATAAGTAGGTATCCATTTCATTATGTATCTATAATTATTATGATCTTGTGCGTCTGACTGTGCAGTCAGCAAAACCATTCCCTGCAAAACTTCTTGAAGCACTGCAGCGATGTCGATCTTCGAATAGATAGCGGTATTTCATTCTTTTCGTCTTATTGAGGAACAACAGTTGTAACTGTAACTTACCCTCAAATACAGCGGTTTGATGTCTGGGAGAAATAAGTAAATCGTCTCTTTGGGATATATTGTATGTATGAGAGTCACGGGACCACTGCTGTTTGTCAACGTACTTTTTAACACATTCGATGTAACTACCTTCTGTTCGTCATATTTAGATTTTTTAAAATTTTATGTAAATCAAATTGAATAATGTTAACGGGACCCTTCCTTCGCTATGACAATTTTAAAACTAACATAAGAAATTAAAATAATGTCGACAAATATGTTATAAATATTTAGGCCTGACCAAAGGGGAGGATAATTACGGACCTTCGAGGAACAGAGCTTTTGAATAAAGATGTATATTAAAATTCTTACCTTAAAAATAAAGGCAAAAACTTAAATAATCTAGAAGCACATGATAGTAAAAATCCCTAACTGCTATTTCTAGTATATTGAATAACTCAAGAAAATTTATCTTACAGTTGTATTCTAGATATTTTTCCAGTGAACCGCTCTGTTCCTCCTCTAAAAACTCTAATTACCTCTTTCCCCTTTGGTTGCCTCTCACTCAACACACAAGCTTATGTATGTTCCTCATTATTTCATAGTTTATGTTAGTTTATAATATAATCCTGACGAAGGAAGGGTAGTTCCGAAACCGGTCGATCAATATATTAAATTGAAGCTGGGTTAAACGAAAGTATGTGTTTATATTCTAAAATTGAAGTTATTTATCGAAGACCCCTGTTTTATTATATTTTTTGGGGTTTATTTTTTGTTGGGGGATTCATACTTTTTCAGCCTTCATTATCGTCTACTGCTAACTAGTCACCAATGTAATATCTCAGTTAATGTCGTATAGTAATGTTTAGCAGATCAGAGAGATGGGAAGGTAACTGATAGATCATTGAAATTTGTACGTAATCAGTTTGTTTCGCTGCTGTATGTTACATGGCATTACTTATCTGGTAGGGAAACTGAAAACCTTCCCTACATTTCAATGGAAATTGCGATTGGTTTTTTCTTGTTTTGATTTCATATGATTTTAAATTTTATTGGGTTTGATTGAATTGAATCTAGTGCCACTTTGAACACGGTTCTGTAAGACCTCCAAACTTTGCTTATTTCATTGTTTAAATCAGCCAAACTGGTGAAGAAAAGCCGCGGGTTCAAACTCGGGCAAAAGTGTTAATTTTATTTAATTAATTTGTGTTGTTTCACAATTAATTAATTTTGAAATAATATATAGTATATTTGCGCACGTTCCAGAGTGGAAGATACTTCCTCAGTATCGCCCCAGAAAGACCACTATTCAGAATTGAAACGTTGCTTGAAATGGCTTTTAGCCGTGTTTGGTGACCAGATCTGAATAGTCAGGTATTTCCACCTCCTACCCCTTCTCCTTACCCTCCCCAATACCTTCAGCCTCACAACTTTCCCAATTGGGAATGCTTATATCTCACTGGCTCCAGACGGTTGGGAGCAGTTGGGACTCTTGTGCGGTATTCATATAAAAAATAAATAAAGAATAATTACGAAATGTCGATATGTTATCGATGTGCCTTGTTAAAAACCACTTAATGCTACTGTACCGAAGCAAAAATTTTCTCCTTTATTGAAATAACTTTGAAACTAATTTACTGATTTAAAAAAAAAAAAAAGAAATATGGGCTCTAAATTTGAATGGCTTTGTGTTGATATACATATTGGAGAAATAGAAAGGAGAACTTCACAGCACAAGTGGTCTTGCTTTGACTAAGATCTGAGAAGGAAGACATGATGATTTTTAACACCTGGAATAGTATTCCTGAATCATATGGATCGGTTCTTTCTCCTGTTCTATGTATTCATGTGACAAATCTTTTTCGAGCATGAAATCTTATCAGGAGTAGATTAGAGAAATCGTATAATTGTTTATTAAGTTAATAAATAGTGTATTGCGTGAGAGGAAGGTGGGGAAAAGGGGAAATACCTGGCTATTCTCAGATCTGGTCACCAAAACAGTCGGCTAAAAGCCATATTTCAAGCAACGTTTCAATTTGAATGGTCTTTCACCAGGGCGATAATGAGAGGTATCTTCCACTCTGGAACGTGCGCAAATATACTACATATTATTTTAAATGAATTAATTGTGAAACAACACAAATTAATTAAATAAAAATTACTTGCGCACGCCGGGATTTGAACCTCGCTTATTCTAGGGATTCGTAGTCGAGAGCCTAAGGCTCTAACCATATATAGTTATACGTTTAAGAAATTTGTCTCTCAAAAGAAATATCAATCGTTGTACTGTCGATATTTGGCTCTGTTGACTAACGAGTTTGCCGACCACTGGTCTAAATAACCGTTTGATACGTCACTTGTAAAGTGTACGCATTCACAGGTGTTATATTGCATTTGCATACACTTGACCGGAAAGTAAACAGTATAATATCATGTGATAGCCATCTGAACAAATGCTCTTTGTCAGTTTTTTGGTAAATAAATTCGGCATTGACTTTTTCTATTTCGTAAATGTGGCTAATCTTATAAGTAGTAATTTAACACCTTATTCTTTAAGTATATCTAAGCCACCAATTATTTTAATTTACCCTTAGTTATCAGATCTGACTAGCCAGTTACTACCCAACCTTCGCCTCCCACTCCTCCCTCCTCAATGCCTTCAGCTTTAACATATTATTAGACAGAAATGGGGGTCTCGGAAAAACAGAAAAACTAAACAAAATAGAGGAGGTACTGCAACTTCCATCGAAGCGACGCAGGATAGGATCATCTGGTAACCGGACAAAATAAAACAGTGACAAAACAAAGCATGAAAAAATCATAGCTTAGGTTACGTTAGTTGTTTGTAATTTTTCTTAATTTTTCTGTTTTGTAACCGTTCTACTTTATTATGGAACCGGAGCATCTATAGCCTGGTGGAAAATATGGCCTAGAAAAATGAACAATAAATTGCTATACGATAAATTTCCAGCGCCACATTGTGGTTACATAATATATTATGTTTATTATTAACTTCTAAATCAAAAAAATTCACTATGCCTCTTTTTTCCATTAATTAAACAACCTACCCTTTAACATTATCATGTAAACATTTTCAAATATGTAACACTTTCAGGAAATTATGTGAAAATGTAAACGCAATATGTACATTCCGCTTCTCTGCATGATCATTGCTTAAAAGATGAGTGTAGTATTATAATTTTGATTAAAATGTATTCAATTTCAATAATAAAAAATTAAATAAAAACCAAACAAACAAAAAACAAATTGGACAATTTCTGAGGCATTTAGAAAAAATAAATTTGATATTCTGTCATTGCTATGTGTACATTTTATTAATTTTTAATATATGTATTTATTTCATTAGGAAATGTAAAAAAATAAATTAACAGTGACATTAAAATTAAATGAAAAAGTTTCGCGGATGCTACTCAATTTTTAGGCAATATTTTGAATTGTCGCTTTCGCACATGTTTGTTTTCCTCTGTGGAAATTCGGCGTCAGCGTCGCGGCGCGTCGCTTCTTGAAACATAAACCCCGTCGTGGAATGTTATTTATTCAGTTTTGTGTACTTATCATGTTTGTGCGGCGGAACTACACAAGGAACACAAGTTGCCACAAGTGTTGCTAGAGTGGGAAAATCTCCCTGTCACGTAGCAAAAATGGATTGCGCCATGTCCAATTTAACAACTTTTGTCAAAATACATTTTTTACGACGCCTAATGTCAAAAGTGATACATTCGAAAAGTATTATTTTTCCTTCATAACAATTCGACAATTAACTAACTAACTAACCATCACTCATCCTCTCTACATGCCCAAATTATTTATCCATATTTTTTATCTGGGAATGCTAATCCGACTGATATTTTTAGGGAACAGGCTCGAACACTACACAGGACAAACCAAAGATAATATAAAGGGAGACATGCTATGGAAGCATGCTACGACCAAATTGCACGGACTATCGAAGCGTATATTCAATAAAGTTATGAGTTTGGTGTGTAAGTAGAAAAAAAGGCGGGCGTCGCTTTGCGTAGTTACAATTTGCAGCAGTATGGGTGAACGATGTTGGCGAGACGCGTTGTGCGTGCGTTCACATTAATAATAGCTCTTGGCCCTTTTGAGCTATTTTTTCATGTTATTATTAACCAGTGATTTAATTAAATATTTTTCTTTTGTTTCAGGTAAGATTTCAAAAGACGAATCTCATTCAATTATGATTTCGGATATGGTAAGTATATTTTCCATTCCTTTCAGTATTACACATTTTTTAGAAAGTTGTAATCTTTAATCATTGAAAAAAATAATATTAAAAAACCTAAATGAAAGATGCAACCGGACAAAAGGACAGAAATTAAAAATATTTCAGTCGCATCTGGGACTCGAACCCAGGTCCTCTGCCTATCCGGGGCAACGCTCAACCGACTTAGCTAATGAGACAAGTTCAATTTGTGTCATCTTCATCGATATCATATCTCAAATTCAAGATTTGTGAATATTATCTTCCATTTTAATCTCATATTATTGGCAGCTATTTTTATGATGTTTACAAAGTTCTACCCGAACTCAATTGCAAACTTACTATTTAATTTTTTTGCTTATTGCTAGTTCACCGTCGGGACAAATACTAATATTTAGAGCCTTAGTACATGATGTATAGAATTTTATACCTGTGTTACGTGGATGATAGAATCAGGAAAACCCGGAAAATAGCGAACGATCAAGTGAGGCCACCCACTTGCTAAAATTCCAACGAAATCGCGCGCTCCTTATGCAGGTGGTGACAAGGTCGAAATTCCCGCTTTATTACTTACATCGGCCGCTTGTTTTATTTATTTATTGATTTACGCAAAAAAAAATCAGGAAAAAGTGTTTTATTTTAATTTGTAAAGCTCAAGAATAAATATTAAAATGTTTTACGGCCATATTCTAAAAAAAAAACTTAATTTGCCACAATTAACAATACGACAATATCGGAAAAAGGGTTCGTGAGTAGGAGATTTTACGCTTTAAATTTTTTTTTAGGTCTGATGCTTTATTTTTTTCTAGGCTTATAAAAATACACACCAAAAAAATGGACGGTTGTATGAAAGGCCAAGGTGTGTTCTAATTGCATTATTTAATTAAATGATCTATGATGTTTCTAGGCTATCAAATTCTCACACCCAAAATACACGATTTTACTTGCATTGCCTTAAAGCGGTCATGTCAGAAGTCAATATATTAAAGGAGCATATCTGAATACGGTTGAAACACACGAGGGTGATCACCTCGATAACGAGCTGTTTTTCCGACTTGTTCTTTTGTAAAAAGACACGCATTTGGAAAAAGGCATCGTAATTTGTCTTTCCTCATTCGCATGATCCACGCCCATCCTTTACCCGGCTCACAACGTCACCCAACCAGGTGGCGATATCGTTACCCTGATGGTACCACAGTGCAGTCAGGATGTGTCATTGGCATTTAAAAAAATGCAGATAGTCTGTCGGATAACGAATAACGCAGGTATTTTCGTAAAAACATCAAGTCGATGTGTATTAATTTATAGTATATTGAAATGTCCGCGGCAGTACCGTGCGATAGTTTTGAGTCCGGGCCCGGCATTTCCGATGTCATTTTCTTTAGAATTTTGTGCTTTACGCTATTGTATCCGATTTTTGTAATTCTACTGGTAATTTGCAAAATTCATGTTTCTTCTTTAAAACGAGACTAAGACAACGGCGCTATGTCTATTTTTAGCCGAGTTATTGAAGATTGAAATTACTTCGTCAGAAACTGTTCCTCACTTGGGCGCGATTGCCTCAAACCTAGCATCTATTGAAGACGTTTTCACATCACAAAGTGTGCCAAGACAGAAATGGACGGGAGTTCCATCCTCTCTTTCCACTCGTTAATAATTTAACTATGTTATTGGGATGGCGTAAAAATAGTCAAGATAATCAGATACCTACGCAAACTCTTTATAAACCTACATGTGTATGTGTCTTGATTTCATTCCATTTCTCTCATACAAGACTTCAATCGCACGTTCATTATAATCAATTGATTTTCTACATATTATTTTTAAAATTATTATTTGTTATTTTGCACATATCAAAACTGGTGTCAACAAGTTAGCTTTCTTTGTGTGTCCCATTAATTATCGTATATTTTGTTGTAATGCGATATTAATTCAACAACTAGTAACGAATAAACAGTTTTTTCCGTGTACTCTCAAGTGTTGGGGACAATACTAGTAGTACAACTGTTGCAGAACCATTGAGGTTAATTATTTCTAAATCAAACAAACCACGATTATTGTAACTAGAACAAACTAGTTACGTTGCCAAATGATGGCATTAGATTGATAAGAGAATAATGATCTAACTTGCTAAGTAAATTAGTATTGTGCTAGTCTCGGTCGTTAGCACTGCTCTTGAGGAGGCGACGTAAGCTCTCACCGAAACGTTACGTTTAGAATACATCGTTATGTTCAGGGTATGTTTTTACCTATTATTAACTGGTTTTGTATTTTAACCTGGTGGTGTCATGATATTGTTTCCTACGACGAATGTTCATATGTGCCGGTCTCCATGGTCGAGGGGTAAGGCTCTCGACTACGAATCCAAAGGTCGCGGGTTCGAATCCCGGCGTGCGCAAGTAATTTTTATTTAATTAATGTGCGCTGTTTCACAATTAATTCATTTAAAAATAATATATAGTATATTTCCCCACGTTCCAGAGTGGAAGATACTCTCAGTATCGCCTTGGTGAAAGACCACCATTCAGAATTGAAACGTTGTTTGAAATGGATTTTAACCGTGTTTGGTGGCCATATATGAATAGCCAGGTATTTTCCATACCTTCCTCTTCCCCTTCTCCTTCCCCTCCCCAATACCTTCAGCCTCACGACGTTCCCCAATTGGGGATGCCATAGTCTCACTGGCTCCAGAAGGTTAGGAGCAGTTGGGACTCTTGTGCGGTATTCATATAAAAAAATGTTATTTACAAATCCATCATATTTTTGGGATATACCGAATAGCACCGGACATATTAGCCGTCAAAATATTAATATTTTAAGGAGAATCTCAGTATGTAAAATGACTGGCGCACCAGTGTGCGGTACTGCCATTCCAATTGTGAGTTATACTGAATTGTGTCTCGTGATGTCAGGGGTATTTTGAACAATCGTTTTACCCAAGTTCACTTTGGTAAAACGGAAAACGAAAAATTTTGGAAAACTAATTTTATTTTCATTATTGACTGACTAAGAGACAACCTCGTTGATGAATTGTGATGCAGGTGAGTGAATTGATTAATTTTAAAAAATGCTTACGACAAGTATTTGTGTAATAAGGGGGATTTTCATAAACGGGGTATAAATCGTTAATATATGAATTTATTGATTTAAAAAACGATCTAACATCGCTAATTTATAAACGGCTCAAATTTGGCTATGACGTGGGTTACAGGCTGGTTAGATAGTTGTCACTGGGACCCGGGAAACTTACAAACGCTGGACGGTGTGACGTCACTAACGCCCTCCGCTCGAACATACCTGAACAAACATGTCGTTTCGGCGGCAAATCAAAAATAGCATATTTTAAATCGTTATAGAAAATTAACTTGTTAATATAAAAATAAAAATATTCCAGGCTCTCCTAGCGCCTTCGATGTTGAAACATAATATCTCAACAAACGGATTGCAATCTTTGGAGCACAGACGTCAAGTGGGAATGCTGTCCTTGTTCTATCGGTATTTTAGTGGAAGATGCTCTGAGGAACTAGCGTCATTGATCCCTTCGGCACCGGCGCACAGTCGGGAAACACGCTAAACGCGCGCCCAACATTTGCACACGGTTAACATTTGGCACATGAGAACAGGTCGCTTCTGCGACTCGTTCTTGTGTTCATTCATTCCACATCTCTGCTTTGGAATGATCTGCCGGCCTCTGTGTTTCCTCCCTCCTACAACATGGGTACAATCCTTCATATCCTCTAAAAGACCCTCCACACAGCATTCACAAAGATGATATAGACCTTGAGGGAAATTATTTCCCCCAGAACCTCCTGTGCGGACTTACTGTAAAAAAATAATTAAAATATTGAATATTTTAATTGATGTTTTTTAATTGCAACGTTAACCTTTTATCTTTTCATGCGTATAATCTTATCCAAAGATATCCGCAATATTGCGCCATGTTAATCATATGTGATCATCGGGAAATCATTTTTTTCCACGAATAATATAACATTCTAACTGTCGATGTACTTGCTCAAAACTCGTGTTTTTGTAGAAAACATTAGTTAATATTTTTTATGAAATTTGGCAGTGACCTTGCATAACTAACGTACAACTTTTTTGTGTTGTGTTAGTAATAAAATATAAATTATCTATAAATATTTCCTGTCGTCTACGTGTCACTTTTGCAGATATTTTTATTTATTTATTATTTTACAGTGTGGTTACATTTTTGAAACAAGTGTTTGTAATAAAAACTTGGTTCTAAACAAATATTCGAAATTCTCAGCAATTTTTCCGAAATTACTATTAAAAACGGGACTGCGGGCGTTACGGATGATTTTTCAGGAAGCGACGATCTAGAAAATATTAGGACGTGTTACTGATAAATTCACAGAACATTTAACATGATTTCCTGATAATCCTAATATTTACGCATTACAATTGCGAGTATCTTGACAGTGTTCCTGATAATTCCACAGTAAATACTAATGTTTTATTCGCCCTTATACGAATGCTTCATAAAGATTTCCTCATATTTTATGAACCATTTATTCGTTATTATATGAATACTATCTAAGGTCTTCCTGATATTCATGTTAATTGACTATTAATTACCGATAGAATATTAGAACTTCTTACTATAGTACTAAAACAATGGTTGCGTACAATAATAATTAGTTACAGTGGTTTATATATTCATTTTAACAAAAATAATCAGTTATCAGAAACAATATTTTGACATGAAAAAACTTTAAGGTCAGTTTTAAACATTGAATTTGTCATGTTAAAAATATCGATATCGCTTGAATATTCGTTTACTAAACTATGTAGGCGAGGAATTGGTGAGTTTATATAATACAAACAGGGGAGATGGGCCAGGAACCATTAATAGTATGAATCAGCGCGTTTACAATGTCGCCAACATCATTTACTCATTTTACTGCAATTACTTACCAAACGCATAGTTTTAATCGGGTCCTCCGCTTTGATAGTTCGTAGCGACAGCCAGCACGCTCCCATGCCATATTTATCTTTGTTTCCGTTATCTATGATTTCACTACACCATATTATAAAGGTAAGCTAATTGCAAGATGGCAATTTCACCCAACAAACCCAGTGCCTTCTAGTTTGCAGGCATTCATGGGAATCTCGTACCTACTAACTTTGAGTCCTCAGTGTAGTTTTTAAATATAAGGGCCAGTTCTCAAAAACAGCTCCAAAGATCACTTTTTCAACGTAAACATCTCAAAAAATATGACAATGTCTATTCCATAAAATAGTTTTAAAAGTCGGTCGAAGCAAAACCATAACCCAGGCCAGGAAATTAAATCGGCCTCTTATGTTATGTATACAAGATCCTTCTATGGTACAAGACATTTTACCTTTACATTATTACACGACGGCCTCCATGGTCGAGGGGTAAGGATCTCGACTACGAATCCGAAGGTCGCGGGTTCAAATCCCGGCGCGCGCAATTAAATTTTATTTGATTATTTTGTGTTGTTTCACAATTCATTCAATTAAAAATAATATACGGTATACTTGCGCACGTTCCAGAGTGGAAGATACTCTCAGTATCGCCCTGGTGAAAGACCACCATTCAGAATTGAAACGTTCCTTGAAATGGCTTTTAGCCGTGTTTGGTGACCAGATCTGAATAGCCAGATATTTTCCCACCATCCTCTTCCCCTTCTCCTTCCCCTCCCCAATACCTCCAGCCTCACAACATTCCCCAATTGGGGATGCCATAGTCTCAATGGCTCCAGACGGTTGGGATCAGTTGGAACTCTTGTGCGGTATTCATGTAAACAAAAAAAAATCATATAGGAGGATCTCATTTAAATAAGATGCCGATTTGATTCTGTGTCCTGGACTGCATTTTGCTCGCTTGATGTCATTTTGCTCGAAGCCGGGTAGTAACTGGGTACAATCCAGGATTGTCGAAGGTATACAGATATTTACGTGACGTAGAACAGTAACCTCCAAGGCATCGCACTATTACCAATTTATTTATTTAATTAACACTTGATGTAATAAACTCGTGGACAGCTGTTAAGTCATTTCAACATGTCATCTTTATAAAAACATCAGCCAAGTACAGGGACCGAACTTGCAAAACATGTTTTCGTCGGAAAAAAACAGCAAGTTTTTCTTTTTGCGTACATTGAGATTTGAACTTGACCTCAAGGATAGAGACCCCAACCAATTACCGCTTGTCTACCTTAGTTCATTCCAGTTATTGAAGTCAACTCGAAAATTACCGTTTTATTTTACTAATAGATAATTTTAATGTATACAAATTAAGAATTAGAATCTCGCTGAAAGAGGTCAATGAAACATCCTTAAAAATAGCACTAAAAACCTCAGCACAGGACCCCCTAGTTAATAGGACTAAGAAAAAAAACTAAAATATATATATTTTTTAAATTTAATGTAAATCAAATTTAATAATGTTATTATTAAGTTCTGCCAGTATTTTTAGTTTTTATTATTGTGACAGCTGTTTCGGCGTGTAAGGTCATTTTCAAACTGATTTATATTAAATTTAAAAAAAAATTAAATGGAGTTCTACGAATTAAACACAAAAACAATTTTTAATATTTCTATTTTTGAAACTGTTAATACATGGTGGAATTCCATTATAGTGTATTATAATAAAACAAATATAAAACTTTTTTCCACTTTAATTTTTATTTGACCGTAATCGGGTTTCAGCTCGTTAGGGCCATCTTCAGACTGGTACAAATTATTCTAAATCTATGGTTTTTATACACAACATATTGGGGAGGGGAAGAGGGGTGGACTACAAGGGTTTAAATCAATTATCTTAATTACATTTGTTATTAGGTCGTTTTAGTAATTCTAGTATTCTAATCACCTTGGGTTTTTTTTTTTATTTACTTCGATATTATTCAGGGGAAAAACCTTACAAGTAATATGACTTAGTACTGGTCTAGTTTTATTGTCAAATCATTATTATATTTATGGTGTGTGGGAATTTTTAATTACTTTTGAAGGGGTACCATAGATTTAGAATAATTTGTACCAGTCTGAAGATGGCCCTAACGAGCTGAAACCCGGTTACGGTCAAATAAAAATTAAAGTGGAAAAAAGTTTTATATTTGTTTTATTATAATACACAAAAACAATTAATAAAAAAAAAATAGTTTAGCAAAACATAATAATTATAATACCATTTTGTATTTTAAACTGTAAACTAATACTTACAAATTTTTTCTGTATTTTCACGTACTTATTTATATATAGTCGCTAATAATATATTTTTTTTTTTAAATATACGCATGTATTTATTAGTCCTCGCGACATCTTGTAATCGCGTCATCTTCTGGGGCCCTAACATGAAAGCCAACATCGTCACGTTAAAAGTCTTTAATCAACAATGTTGGCGATTAGTCGACATGGGCTAGCATGATAATTAGATTTGACAATTGACATCGACTGCAATATTGTTGGTATACCGAACCCGTTCGCTCCGTAGATAAGTTAATCCACGTGCAAACGTGCATGTTAAATATAATTTATTATAAGGCTCTGTGGCCTGGAATTTCAGTTCTTTAAGCTCGCTAAGATCGATATTTACATTTTTTTCAAACGATTGGTATTCACTTTGTGGCGTCATCTACGAGTATATATATAAAAAACAATGTAAGTTTGTTTGTCCTCGATGTTCTCGAAAATTACTCTGCCGGTTTCGCTGAAAAGAGCGCAGTTTGTTTGTATTAGTGCCGGGAAGGTTTAGAAAGTAGTTTGAATGAAATCCAATATGATAAACTGTTTACTATAACGTTTTAAAATTAGTATGAAAAACATTGAACCCGCCATGTTTTGTTTAGGTTAGCCCATAGATATAACGCTCTGGTTAGTGAAAGATTGCATATTCAAAAGAAGAAGGTTTTTTTTGGGTAGAATATTTACAAAATGGGAAACACGAGTAGTATTTTTATGATTTAGATATATTTTTAAAAAAATAAACGTTTGGAATGAAATAAAACATTCAAATGAATGTTTCTTCATTTGGAGATAGTTACTTTCGCTGTCAAATCAATTATGGCACCCTAATGACAAGTGAAAAATTCCCGAGCAAGGCCGGGTACACATCAGCTAGTTATATTACTAAAAGAATTTAAAAACATACTTAGTATTCACCACTTTATAAATATATATTGATATCTACATGTTTCGAAAACGATGCAATATTTACGTTCGAAAAGTTGGACGGGTATAAACTTGCACAGGCTGCTTTTTGAACTTGGGGAAATGGAGTTTTTATAGTTATTCAGAATTATTACACGTGTAATGCATACTATCAGCAAACTTCTAAAAAAAAACGATCAACAAATTCCTAAAATAATTAATAAAACCTCTTTCGTTAAAGCAATTCTCATAATTTTGACGTCTTAAATAAAGATTATCTTACCGATATTGCTTCCTTACCGATATTGCTTCCTTATCGATATGTTCATGCTAGGCGCCCTGAAGTGTATTATTTTTCTCTACTACCTTTAATCTTCCCTACGACTGGCTAGTTCATGTGGCGTGCATGCCTGGGGAAAAATTGCGGTTCAACCGTATAGAAGAAAACAGATTCTTGTCAATTCAGCCGACTAAAGTTTGGCAGAGAACCAAAATAATTTAACAATTGAACCACGTATTTAGTATCTAGTCAAATAACAATTTTGATCCATTTGATATTATCTAACATTTTTCAATCAGTGTCATGTCTTTCCCCGGGAAATTGCCCAGAGTACCCTGCCTATCTTTATTGTTTTCACTTTTCTTCTCATCCTGATTCTGTTACATCCATGTGTTTGGCAAAATATTACTAACGACTCGCCAAATAGAATCTATTTGATTTATGTAGTTTCATGAACGTAAGTTTAGGCCTCTTTTTGTTGAAACCCCTCCCCTCTCCTTTTAAACATCATTCTTCTTCTTGAGTCGCTTCCTCATTCCTGCAGATCGTTACTCGCACTCCAATCTCCCTGGTGTACAAGGTTCTTTCACTCCTTTCGATTCGGCGCCGCCTGGAGAGCTGCGGATACCGACGTTCCGGACGCATGCAAAATTTGGCCACTCCAATTCATCGTCGACTTCTTCTGCTTCTCCTGCCTTTCACTTTGCCAGTGACCATGAGGTTCTCCAGGTTGGAGAACATGTATATATATATATATATGACGTCAAATTTACGTCCACCCTACCCTGTGACTTATTTTGTAAGTAGCCACTTTTCATAATACTTGACACATTTAATCAACGAGGGAACCTCTTTTGCGCGGTTAGAGCGAGCATCTTTTCTAGACAAACCGCTTCCTTTCCCGATAACCGTCTTATCAGTCAGAACTGATAAGACGGAACAGCTCGCCGAGAAACAAAGTGTATGCAAACACCTCAAGCAGTGAACGTTTACTAGGTTCCTATTATAGTATTTACCACGATAGTAATAATGCTAACACCCGTATCACGTTAATTTATACAGTCAGTCAAGTTTCAAGTTGAAGTCGTTGAAGTTAGTAGTCCAGCCGCCTTTGCGCGGTCCGGTTGTGTAACGTTCGATCGAGCTGTAAGCTGTTACTTAGTTGTTACTTTCGTTCAGTCAATAATACCTATAGAAGTGTTTAGTGTTTGCTATACGGAAGGTATCGCTACCCGCTACCGCCTGGCGCATTCCTAGTGCTTTCGTGACGTCAAAAGCCGGCCGTTTGTTTGGTTCTCGCGAGAAAATAGATCGCAGATCCACCGTTTCTACTTCTAATTTCACGAATACCGCTGAAATCCTCTTCAATACTTCTGTAAAATTCTGCGAATTATCGCTTTAAAGCGTAGTTTTTTGTGTTCAATCAATATTTCGTTTCTAAAACTTGTTGAAGTTTCATGAAAAATATTTAGAATGTACTGTTTTTTTTATCTTTGTTTCTTGAAACAAGCATAAAAACATGAAAAGTCACATGAAAATCATTGTTTATTATCATAATAATATAATACGTGATATAATTTAAGTGTTCGTGTTGTTTATTCGACCATTATAAAAATGCAATGGAGGCATTTTAGCGTTTTTTGTAGCAACCGACGGCGATGCCAACCAGTTTTTACGATTTCTAAAGTTTAGTAGGGCGAGTGCAACCAACACACAGGCAGACACTCGGCCTTGCTTCTAACAATAATTTATACCTAATCATTTCTCTCGCAGCATCAGTTATCCCAGACAGATGATTTGAATCTTGAATTTTACTAAGCAAAGATCGCAAGAAAATTAATCACTTACGTATAATATACCCATACTCATGGATAATGGAATGCGCGATATAAATCTAAAACTAGTAAACAATGGATTCAAAATGACTCAACTGATAGTGATAAATCGTAACAAATTTTGATCCTTGTCAACTAATAAATTCTTATACTACTACTAATCTGATTTATATACATTGTGTAGTGCTGTCATCCAGCAAATTTCCAAGGGTTTCCAATAACCCTTTGTTCAAAATTAACGATTTCCGGAGATTTGTCTTCATAAATTAACTTTCGCTTGCCTGCAATGTGTTTCTCCGAAACAACTTCTGCTATAGGGATTTCGGCTGAAAGTTACACAATTCAGTTAGTAACACATTTATCAGCGTGACATTTCGGACAAACTTTAAAATTTGTTTTATAATATAATGTTTTATGGGTGTTTTTCGAAAACGTATATGACATATTTTATTTGGTGTTAGTTTGCATATGTTAGATTTTTGTTGTTGTTGGAAATTGGATGGCATCACTGTATGGTATAATTTGTGGATACCCACCGCAAAGTAAAATAATTTTAAAATCATTTCCATAAATATAATGAATCTATCCTATTCTTTAAGAGTCGAGTTGCTTTCGTGCGAAAAGTGAAGTGGTTTCGGTGACTAAGTGACACCTCGAATAAAAGGTGGAGTTTTTTAATGCCTACTAGGAAATACCCAACTGGGAAGATTGAGAAGTGACATTCGGGTTTGAATGGTCGATTCTGCGATACCTTGGATCGAGGTCCTCCGAAGCATGCCGCCGCTGATGCGCTATTATCCTTTGCAATTTCCTGCGAGGTCACGCAGCTCCTGTTTAAATGGCGGGCGAATGCGGAGAGCTTTTCGGTGCAGTCGGAGTTTACGTGAGTGTGATTAGATAATATATGATGATGAATTTTATTTTGCTTTTTGATACTTATTATGGCTTCTGGATCCTGATTATCTTCATGTACGTACTCAAGCATTCTTGCACACTGTTTGTCTTGCTGATGCGTACCAAATACTGCACACAGCTCGCAGATTCTATTATTTATTTATTCATTATCGGGAAACAATTGATCATTTTATACATGCACTGCTGAGTAGTAAACCAAAAATTAAACCATCTATTAATGAATTCCTCCTCGTGAATTAACCTAATAAATCAAGATAAAAAAATGTAAATTTGTAACAAATAAAACAAAAAACTGTGTTACGGATTTCTTATTCAGGTGGTAATTGAAAATATCCAACTAAGGTATCATATACATCAATGACGGTTATTCAATAAGGACACCCGGGCATGTGCCCCGCCCGAATTTTAGCCAATCACTTCTTAAAAATAATACTTTAAATACAAATAATCGAGTTTATATTTAGCGGCCAAATTACAAGGCGATGTGTAATTTTGCAAATAATTACAGCCATCTCTTGACACATTTTATTAGCGGCCTAACGGCCAGCGGAAACTGATTGTTTTTCTGCTAGCGGGGCACATCCTAAATGATGGCCGAATATTGGGTCCTCTGCGCATGCGCATTCGGTATTGCATTCTTTTTCTATGGGAACGTTTTGAACGGGAACCGGGCTCAAGTGTATTGTACCCTTGTATGGAATATAGAGCAGCAGAGAAAATAATCGTTTTTACTTTTCGTTTTAATTCTCTATTCTTAGTTAGTTTTATAATTTAACTGCATACGAAATGTGGGTATGAATCGATATAGCCTTTTTACTTTACTAAATGTTAATTTTCAGCGGAAGATTATGCCGGAGGATAATAAATATTTAAAACACTGTGTTCATGTTATGTTCGGTAAAAGAAAACAAGGTTATTAAATAGCCAATAAAGCAATAATAGTTAAAGCTTTCTTATAATATTTTATTATTACATGAAAATATTAATCAATGGATATAAGCAGCTTAATTTTTTTTTGGTGACTCATACATTATATGATTAACATTAGAAATTGTATTAAAATTACGTTGTTTTTCTACACATCCAAAATATTTATTATTTTTATCGTTTTTACAACTATATTAATTAGTAATATATGATAGGTTTACATGTATGTGTGCCCCACACATATTCGGACCCACGAGCTGCCACTCATATACATATTATATTAATAAGATATAAATATATAAAAATTAAACAAAAAACAAGTCAGAGAAACATTTTTAATTTATATTAAATGAAAAACACAATTTGTAAAACACCACTTTTATTGAATTAATAACCGCCGCCAACCAGGTTTCGCTTCACCGAAGCTTCGTCAGGGCTTATTATTAACTAAAGATAATTAGATACAGGCACATATATATACATAAAACAATGAGTGAAAGAGATATAAAATGAAAGAAAGAGACACATATAGAGTGGGAGGGGAGACATTTGAATAGGATACAAGATCGTGTGGAGCGCACATTATTGTTGTCACTGTTGAGTTTGGCTGCTACCTTTAGCTTGGAGTACCTAGATACCTGAAATAACTTGTGGTGTCATCATCCACTAGATCATGGCAATCATTACTTGCGTGCGAACTGTCACGATAGATGATAAAACCATAATTGAACTACACTAGTAGATACTAACGACGTTCACTACGTAGTGCAGATAGATGCAGAGCTTCTAATTTATTCGAATCAAAAATAATGGAAACGTTAAAGTGAAGTTTTTTTTTTTAATTTTCTTTTTAATATACTTTTACATGTTACCTTATCAACCACCGTACCAGATTCATTGTCATATTATTATATATATATATTTTTTTTCCTTTAGTAAATTTACATTTATTAAAGGAAAAAAATACAGTGAAAAAAAGTCCCGATAAATTACTTTTTTGTAGTTTGTTTAACGGGAGCTTATTATAACTCAAAATTTACAGACAAGGTTACAAAATATGTGTATATAATAAAAACATAAGTAACAGACTTAAAACATAAATATTTCTCAAGATTACTGAAAAATATATATAAAAATAAATAATAACAAACGAAAGCAATAAATCATAAATAAAATAATATTTCCTTATTATATAATACAAAAATAGCTTCTTTCAGCTAGCCAAGTTTTCAATGTGTTCATTAATTGTTTAGTTTTAATACTGTTTTTTATTATTTCATCGGGTAACATATTAATACAGCTAGGAATCATGTGATCTAAAGTTATTTGTCCATATTTGTTTTCATGCATAGGAACCATGAATCCTTCATTAAAATTGAGACGAGTATTGTAAGTGTGCTCTAGTCTATTTGTATTATATACAGGGTTATTAATGTGCTGAAATATAATTTTGTACCACAGAAGTGATCTTACTGAAAGAATTTATGATAGTAGATATTGATTATTAGATATTTTTAAACAACCGTTCCACCTATAACATGGGACCTACTCAGATACATGTGGAACGCCGATTTTCGTCCATTGACTTCGTAGTACAATTTATTATTGTAATTCGAGTTTATAAGTTACGTAGTTTATAGTCACGGAAGCGTGCGCGAGACGATGACTTTGGGGAGGTTGCTAACCTGCCTGTTGCCGCAAAACCACCTCAACCAAGGCCAGGACATTGAATCAAATTGGCCTCCTATTTATGTAAGATCCTCCTACAAAATAATAAAAATAAATAAATAATTATGTTGTCGGTTAATATACCTTATGTAATTACTTCATTAAAACATTTTTAATGATAAAAGTCTAGGCGCCCCCGTGGCTGCCGGCTGCGTTTTATAGTTACT
This sequence comes from Halesus radiatus, assembly GCA_022606495.2. Classification (NCBI taxonomy): domain Eukaryota; kingdom Metazoa; phylum Arthropoda; class Insecta; order Trichoptera; family Limnephilidae; genus Halesus; species Halesus radiatus. The sequence continues at coordinate 59,126 of JAHDVE020010609.1, read as the reverse complement.
CCTGATTTATCTTGCAAATATTGGGAAGTTATTAATTTTCCCGGTGTAAAAATAGCATATAATAACTGCAATAATTTTTAGGTTACCTTTAAAAAAATTACATAATTTTAGTGCTGTCGTTTCGAGCTTAAATCAAGTTTATAACAAAAACCCAAATATTTCAAATATTTTGAGTTGAAATCTGCTTCGTTCTTACGAATTAACGCATCGGCATCGGTCACATCTGGCGGTCGGTCGTCACCACATGTACTAGTGAAGTGCCAACAGTTAATAGAAACGGCGATTCGGGCCACGGTGGTTGTAAAAAATATTGTATACAACCGGGAAGTGGGCTGCTGGGACCCCAACAAGGACACCGCCAGCTGGGGCGAGAACGAGCCTTTACCTTCGTCATTGAGATAGTGGCCAAGTTCCTCAACAAGCACGACTTTGACCTGATCTGCCGGGTGCATCAGGTGGTAGAGGACGGTATGAGTTCTTTGCCAAGAAGCAACTGGTACTGCGGGAATTCGATAATGCAGGAGCAATGATGTCAGTGGACGACACGCTGAAGTGCTCCTTCCGGATCCTGAAGCCGGCTGACAAGCGCATGGCGTACGTGCAGACCAACACCAAGCGTCCCGTCACCAACAAAGACAAAGAAGATTGGAAGAAAGGATCAGTACCTCCGGCCCCCGTCCTCACCCGCCGCCCAACTTTACATAACTCCTATCATTTGTATTAGCGTCTTGCAATATATCGTAAGGAATAAATACAGTTAGCTTCTTTTTTTTTTCAATTGGACATGTATGAAAACTTAGACCAAGCCGTATTTAATTTTGATAATCTAACTGCATCTTTTTATATGGTCTATAAATAATGTGTAATGATAGTGTCCAAAAAAAATAAAAATTAATTAATATAGGAATAATGTAAGAATAGGAAGTAAGATTTGTACAGCGCCCTTGAGGTAATTTTTCACAAAAACGGCGCTATAAAAATCATCCGATTATTATTATTATTCATCTCGTATACATAGCGGGCCAACTTGATTTAGTGTCCTGGCCTGGGTTGAGGGGGTTTTGGTTGCCGTCTGGCCGGACAGGCGTTATTATCATTATCATTATCATTAGTTTAGTTTAGATTTAGAGCCTTCGTAGTTTCTTGGCCTCACTCATATTACCTACTTCTGATTCATAAATTAATAATATAATATGCCCCCTGCGAGTTCGACCAGGATGTGCTAATTTAACACTTATTTGCCCAGTGTCATGTTATAGTCGTGTATAATAGAAACAAGGGAGATGGGTCTTGAACGATTATAAGTATCGTCAACCCATACTACTGCTTCTCGCATCTACGCACAGCGGCCTTGTTTATACCTACGCACCAAACGCATAACTTTTATTAGTTACGCCTCTTTGATAGCATGTACAGTTTGGTCGTAGCTCGGCGACAGTCGGCACAATTCCATGCCATATCTCCCTTTGTTTCTATTAAGCATGGTCATAAAATAACTTCTTGTCATTTTAGATCAATATGGAGGTTTAGGTAGACTAGACTGTAATAAAATTAATAATGATTACTTTGTGTACACCACTGTTTAATATATAAATACACTGTATATATATACTGTGTATCCTGATGAGGGAAGCTTCGCTTCCGAAATGTCTTCTTCGTATGGTGGAAGAGAGTCGGTGGAGGTCATGGTGGGTGCTGAGGTTATTTAGCCAGTCGACGGTATCGGGAGTCACTTGGTTCAGCACAGATGTGCCATAAGGAAACTGATGAAGGGTACATTCTCCTACGATGTGTTCTGTTGTTTGAATATGTCCACATTCACAAAGTTTGGGATCATTTAGGCCCCGTTTATGCATCATATACGAGTATGCACAACGGCTGTGACTGCACCGGATGCGGTTTAATGAGGTCCACGTCTTCCGGGGGAGAGAGAACCCTGGCAATTTAATAGTACAATTGTTTTTCACGACCAAGGTCTGCCAGTGAGCTCGCTATGCTCCTCAGGGGAGTATCGTGATAGAAACAGTCTTCTTCAGTCCAAAAAGGTTTTCTGGATGTCAGGCGACTCGGCGGGGAGGTTTACAAGGTCAACTAGAAGTGGAATGTTGTTATTGACGGCCTTTTCGTATTCCCTGAGGGTTGCTGTCTCTCGTCTCACAGTTGGCGGTGCGATGTTCGAGGGGACAGGGAGCCTTTGTAGTGGGGTGAAGGGAAGTGTTCCACTTACCGTGCGTGTAGCAGTAAGTGTAACAACGGAATTTTAAGTACTTTGCGATAAGAATTTACAACATTCTTCCGGTTAGCATAAAAAAAATCTGATTCTCAAAAAATATTCAAACACAATGTAAAAAAATTGGATTAAAAGTAATGATTATGCATTTACCGGTGCCTTCGAAATTCGAAATTATTGATTCAACGATTTACGAAGCATATCTTAATATAAGTGTGTATTCATAGGTATTTTAACATTATAAAATAATTTACAAAATTACTGCCTCAACACAGGCTAGCCTAGTGAGGCGGGTTATGTGAAACTTCAACTATAACTGTTATTATATTATTGCCTATTGTACTTTATAAACCACTGTACACTTACATTATTATATTATACATGTCTTTTAGTTATAGATAAATTTAATTACAATAAAGATATTATTATTATTATAGTATTTAGTTGTACGTCGATCTTATGTGTGTGTGCACTTCTAGTCCACACTGGAGCCCAATATTTCGCTACCGATTAGACCAAGCCAATCGTAGCTGTTCGTAGAGTGTTCCGAACATGTTGATATTTATGTATTAAACAGTGGTGTACACAAATTATTCCTCATTAAGTTTATTAATAATGATACCACAAAATAATTACACTTTTATTGAAGAAATTAAGTTTAATAATTTTTAATTTTCGAAAATATGATTCTAAGTTCTACTGGTCAATACATGAATAAACAGTTCTTCAAGGAAAGAGCTTTTAAAATTGTTTAAAATAGTGTTATCTTTATGAATTTTATCGCCTTTAAAAACGACTGAAAATTTATTATTTAGAATTTTATACGTAGAAAAGTTAATGATAACAGAAATTATTGTAAATTTCAGTAAGATGGTTTTTTTTTTTAAATACGTATAATAAAGAAAAATTAACGCATTCACAAGACGTTTATTTTAAATTTTGCTGGTTCAATGATTTATCGATGTATTTTTTATTATCAACACTTTTCTATATCTGTCGTGGTGGTGATTTATCATGTGATATAATATCAATAGATAGACAAATTGATGACAATAATTGTCGTTGTGTTTTAATTCGAGGCGATCATCGAGGAAATAGCGGAAGTTTTATGTCTAAAAAAGTCATCTTGTTCGAGTAAAAGTGAAAATAAATCATTCACGGAGAATTATTTCTAATCGGTTGATCTAGCCACTCCTTTCTGATGAAACGTATGATTAAAAAACCCTTTCAATCGCTACTCCAATTAGCCTTGTCTGTGGGTTACGCCACTTCTGCGCTGACCGCCTCAATAATTAAAGAGTAATTGTCGGAATAGTCGGTCAATAGTTAATCATCGTTACGAAACCTGGAAAGCAATCTATTTAAGGTCAATTAACGTTAACATCCAACATCACCTGGCAGCACCCATTTTTGTAACTAAGTCAGAAATCTGCAGTGCTTTTGTGTTTGAAATTCTAGTCCAACGACGTAATTTTATTTTTATATCGACGAATAACATTTCTTTAGGCAGTCCTGGCTCCCGGTGACAGCTGTGTTAAGGGGATCCACTTCATAAAATAAAACGAAATCACGCACTCCTTGTGTTGGTGGCGAAATGGTTGAAATTCACCGGCCGCGTTATTCGATTTACGCAAACAAACGTTACCAAAATGGGTGTTTTATTTTATTATCTCAGGCACAAATATTTAAATGTTTTTCGGTTATATTCTAAAAAAAACTTATTTTCCCAAAATGAACAATATTTCAATGTCCGAAAACGGGTTTGTAAATAGGAGATTTTGCACTTTTTTTTAATGACCAAATGTTGTATCTGTAATGGAAGTTAATTATGATATTTTTTATTTAATAAAAGACCAGTCAGTGGCTGAGTTGGCATAGCGTCTGGGTTTCACTCAGGCGTCGTGAGTTCAATTCCTCGACTCACGATACAAGCAACAACTTCCGCTTACTGTGATGATACTAGGAGATTTTTTTTAAATATTGTAGGGTTATTTGTAACGCGGAAATGTTTACCTTTCTTTATTTTTTTTTATAAAATAGCATTCGTTCGGGTGCTATGATAAAAATATTAAAGGATTTCCGTTCTGTTTTACAAAATATTTACAAAATACGAAAGGGTATCGCGACAATCTTAAATATTTTGAATGAGCCGTCAAATATACATGTTCATTAAATATTTTAATTGGTGAAAACAGACAGCAATTTCATATTTTTTATTATTTTTAAATGTATTATTTTTATATGGCAATCAGAGTATTGCACTCACCGCTTTGTTCTGCTGAAATAAACACATTATTATTATTATTTATTATTTAAAAAAAAGGTGATGTTTTTACCCTATTCCCACAAGAAATGTTAAACCTACCTGTAATCTAGGTGTAGGTACCGTACCCCCTGCCGCCCGCGAACATATTGAACACTCCGGCTAAAAATGTTGTGCATCACTGATCTGCTCCTACGTATCATTATAAGATTTTTCTTATTTAGTTACAAATCCGCCGAACTAAATTAACGTCATAAAAAATGTTCAGTTTTCTAGTCGTTTTGGTAATGAGAGGTCACTGCTCAACTGCAGTACCAGTTAGTATTGACAACGCTGATGAAACATGCTGACTATATTTAAAAAAAATATTATAATTGGTAATGAGAACTGGGAACCCTATTATAACAGAGATATAGGTACTTGATGTTTTCAATATTTGGCAAGCACATTTTGCGTTGCATCTATTTTTGTAATCGATGGATATCATGTTAAAACTGTCACTATTTAGTTGATTAATTAAGGTAAAAATGCCACCGAGGGTTCGTCGCAATAAGCTAGGGCCAGATAGCAGCTTTATCACTACTACCTGTACTGATTAAATCGATAAGCGTTAATGGTGATATGGGACACATTGCAGAAAATATCAATTGTTTGCCGACTGTGAAAAGACAGAAGGTAAAGTTATCACTGAGAAAATATTAATTGGATGATTTGTACAGCGCCGTTTTTGTGAAAAATTAGCACAGGGACGCTGTACAAATATTATTTCCTATTCTTTATCTAATTATGTACAAATAGATACGGAAAAATATGCTCACTTGGCAGGTCGCTTCAGATGAACACAGTTTTATTAGAAATTTAAATTTAAGCTTAGAGATATGATTTTTACAGTTGCTATTTTATCCTCCTTTTCCATTGATACATATTCTCCAGTCCTAAAAATATTTCAAATAAATACCAACTCTTCTTGTGCCACCAATCTAATAAATGTAACATTAATAGAAAAGAAAGATAAAATAGCAACTGTAAAAATCATATCATCTCCAGGCTTAAATTTTCTAATAAAACTGTTTTCATCTGTAGCGACCTGCCAGGTAAGTATGTTTTTCTACACCTGTTTGTACAAAATTAGATAAAGAATATGAAGTAATATTTGTACAGAACCCCTGTTGTGATTTTTCAGAAAAACGGCGCTATACAAATCATCCGATTATTATTATTTGATTATAACTATTTGACTATTTTATAAATATTTTATAATGTGCTCACCGCAGTCAAAATCACGCAAAAAAACGTGGACGGGATTGAACTAGGTTGGTGCCAAAATGGGTGTCACGTGACCTTTGTCTCCAGCCGTCAAGTTTATTCATTCTAACGTCAGTGGTTTTATTATGTTTTATGGAAATACAAGCGTCCAGTAGGGAGGTGTCAAAGACCATAATGTTTTTAATGGTTGTTTTTTTTCCTAATAACTCATTGAACGGATTTTTAATGCCAAAGTTCACATCGACCTACTAATTTGATACTCCGCTGGATTGACTGGTTATTTGTTAAATGCTTACCACTTAAAATTAATCGAATATAATACAATCCGCGGCTTTTAATTACAGTGGCCATTGTTTCTTCAGTAAAAAAAATTACTGATAAGGTTCGCCCGTGTGTGCCCACAACCTGCATAATATTTGCTGTACTCGTATGTACTACCTTTGGCATTAAGTATGCTAGGCGCGCATTCCTCTACCGAAAAAAACTATGAAATTGGACATTGTGATCATCACGCATTTTTAATTAATAAAGCATTTTTAGTTATAAAAGTGTATTTAAAAAAAATGAGGGATTCTTTCTCAAATGCTTGGAATTATTCAAGCTTATTTGTCTTGTTCTGATCGTTGCACTAAAAATAATAAATTTATATAAAAAGAAAAACGATCTTAAATCACAAGCTCCTAAACGAACGTAGGTAACGCTACTGGATTAATGGGAATATACTAGTCAAAAATATTGCTACAAGCTGTGGGTCTTATGTCACGACGAATATAGGTAATGGACTTAAAATTCGCTTGGCAAGCGGAATTTCGAAATTTTAGCCTTAGGCGCTAAAGCTTTTTTATTTATTTTGTGAATAATTTTGTGTTAATAATTTTCTAATAAAAAAATGTTGTAGTTTACGCTTACAGAGCAGCAATTTCATTTTAATTCTTATCAAGGAAATTTCTAGGAAAAGGTTCAATTTATCCAAGCATATTTTTTGATTTTCATAATGTAAACCGATCCGTAGTATATATTAATCTACATAGTGATTTCACTGATAGTATCGCCTTAAGGACAGGCAGCTATCACCGGAACCCAGGACTGCCCCATCTGGCGTGACGTCACAAACGCCAAAAATAGTATTTTGGCGGCAAATTAAAAAAAATGGTACACTTAAAATTTGTTCGTCAAAGTTAAAATGAAATAAAAATAGCCGTTACTATATAGAAGTGTTTTTATGAATTTTTTTCGATAAAAAAAAAGAGGGAATCATTTTATGTAATGCATTTATTTGTTGGGTAAGAACTGGAGAGAGACAGCGGGATGAGAGGCGTTTCTTAGCGGCGGACATGGTGCTCCGAGGGTTGTAGAAGCGGTTATCAGTTGTTACTCTTTATGGGTTTAATATTTGTTTGTTTTACGTGTATACTTCATACATACAGTTTACAGGTACATACATTAGATGCAAGTAATACGAATAATATTAATAACATAAAACATGGTAGTGGAGTATAAAGTAATATAAGTAACTGTATGTAATTGGTTTTGTTGTAATGTTTACGTAACACCCCACTAGGAGAACCTGTGCTGAGGAAAATTGGGTTATTTTTCAATGAAAACGGTTGTATTTTTCAACAAATGCGGTGTTATGTTCCCATTTTTTTGCAACAGAAGTAGTTCAATTATTTGTTTTTTTTTTTTTTAAATATATTTTTTTTATGGTCGACAAAAGAATGACAGTACGCGGCGTCTTCGATATGAAGTTTGCTGCGTTCCATTGTAGGGCTATTCAAGCTTATAAAAACCATAGACAAATAAATATTAAGAACGTACAAGATTAAGTTTCTTATTTAAAAAAAAATAGAATATCTCTTGAAAAATACGAAAATTCGCGGTTATTTAGGTAACCGAAAAAATTGCTAATTTTGCGTTATTCGCTTGAAAATTGAGAAATTCGCGTAATAGTACAACTTTTGCATTATCACAAACGCGAAATTTTCAGACCTCTACGCATTATTAATTATTTTTTAAGTGTTTGACTTTATATTATGTTGTCAATATCCGCTAGACTTTTCTCTACACGGTTGGTTTTACGCATTTCTTTTCAATATCAATGGTTTGTGCATAATATTGCCACGGTAAATTTCCTAGAACAAGCTGTTTTCAGGTGCATTCCTAAAGATTTAATGGCTTTATTACTGATACGTGATTAGCTTCTAGGAAAGGCGTTATTATTAGACTAGTCGTGTGTGGACTGCAGTCAAACATGTTCCTTACAAGTTTTCTACAGAGTAAGAAATATTCACTTTTCCTTCCCCCCTTCTTCAAATTTAATCACTTATTTTATACAAAAAAGCTTCATGTAGCTTCAATAATCATCATCATCCATCGTAGACAATAGAAACAAAATAAGATATGGAGTGGAAGCGTGCTGACTGTCACCCAGCTACGACAAAACTCCACGGAATATCAAAGCCTCAGTGCAATGAAAGTTATACATTTGGTGTGTAGGTAGAAACACAGACGGGGTGCCGCTGTGCGTAAATGCGATTTGCATTAGTACGGGTGAACGATGTTGGCAAAAAGCGTTGTGCTCTCGGTTTCTTACTAATAATGGTTCATGGCCCATCTCCCTTGTTTCTATTAGGTACCTATAGTTTCCAGTAAGACACTGAATGGACAATATACACTAGAAATGCCTTCCATGTGGTTTTGAATGGAAACCGATGTAGCCTCTGACTTAGTATCTTTTGGTTCTAGCCCCGAGGGAGCCAATGAAAATATAGGGCACTGGCCTCGGTCGTGTGACAAGGCATTCGCTGCGAGTCACTCAATTAACAGATTTTGTACGTTCGCGCGATACGATCGGAACATGTTCAATTCTGATCGCGACAAACGCGCGTATTCAGCAGTCACGTTATCTAGTTGCCGGTTTTCGCCTTACGCATATTTGTTGTATCGTCTGACATCAACAACAACAACTGACATTTTGGTTTGTCTTGATTATTGTTTTCGTTGTGTTTTTTCTATTTTTGTATACATTTTTTCTCTTTGACTTATCCAGTCGCGAATTCGTTTCTCTTTATTCGGCCTATTTGTATTTCACTTAATAGTTGTTTATTCAGCTCAGTACAATTCAAACAAATTTCAAAAATACAAAACGAGGTTCGGACGACATTTTTTTGACGGTTTACTCGCTACTTCCTACTCGCGGTTCCATATATTCTAGTAGATCCGTGTGATTCTACTAACGGCTTGAAGAAGTAGCGATCACTCGCCACGGACACATAGCAGCGTCGAAATCGCTCTGTGTGACCGAGGCTTCACTGCGAGCATTGTACGAGTATATTGCCATTCTGTTTGATCGAAATGAAATCATTATTTTTTGTATTAGATATTTTAGGCCCGAATGGCCACACTTTTGGATCACGAAAAACGCCCATATTGCATTTCTTGTGTTCTTCTTTATTCTATGTTGTAAGAGTATAGGACCGTATAGTTCGTAGGTCGCTGCTCGCTGCTGAGCCTGTCGGGCCACTCGCAGCCGCCGCGGGCAACTCTCGTCCTAGTGCCTTCCATTCGCGAGAACCAGCCGCAGTCGTCTGCGTGATCTGCGTCTGCCGTGGCCAAGAGAAGACCTCCTTCTCGATTCTGCGCTCCGGAGCCGTTTGTATCCACTGGTGCTGATTTTAAAGAAAATTAATGTTCCTATTCACATTTTAAGTATGTGCTGACCGTGTATACCGTATATTATGGCGTCTAAGGGATGTTCATAATAATAAAATTTATCCTAATTCAGGGGGTTATTTATTTATTATACATCAGACCCAACAATTATCTCCACTCTTATGAACCTCTAACCACAGTTGACACAGGAAGAGAAATGTTCTGTTTTACAATACGATCATATCAGACCCAACTGTCTACGTATTTATTTAGAAAATATTCTCGTTATAACAGCCAACGATTCTAGAAGCCTGAACCAAAATATCATTGGGAAATTTTAAAATTATTTTTTAAAGAAATACAAAAATTCCCGGATTATGAATAACCTGATAATATTTGAAAATCTTCTACTACTGTCACACTAACCGGAAGATGATGCTCGTGTCCCGATGGAGGACTTGGCAGCCGAGGAATTTAACTCTGGACGCCTGGGTGGGACCAAGACACGATGCCAACTCAGCCACTGACCTAATTGCTCTTTGTAGCAGTGAACTCGCTATTGCCATGATCGTTGTACGTTATTTACAATATTTATTTATTACTAGCTCCTGTCCAAGCCCCGTCTTGCTCGGGATTATGTTTTTTATTTGGTATAAAGTTATGAAGTTGTAAATTCTAGTTTGTCGTTTGGGTGCCATAATTGATTTGACAGTAATGCCTCGTGACGACTATTACTATCTCTAAACAAAGAAAAATTCATTTGAAAATTTTATTTCATTTCAAACATTTATTTTTTCAAAATGCGAGTATATCTAAATAATTAAGTTATTAAATAAGTACCTACTTGTGTTTTCGATTTTGAAAATATTCACCCAAAGAAACCTTCTTCTTTTGAATTCAAAACATTATTTATTAATTTCATATTTATGGTTTAAATTTATTTTTCTAATCTAAACTGTAAAACAAACATTTTGTACCTCTCTATGTCTCTATGTCTATGTCTCTCTAAACAATGAATGGTGTGCGAATCTTAATATTGTGTAGTCTCAGTGGTCAAGGGGTATAAGGCTCTCGACTACGATTCCGAAGGTTGCGGGTTCAAATCCCGGCGCGCGCAATTAAATTTTATTTAATTAATTTGTGCTGTTTCACAATTAATTAAATAAAATTATAATATATGGTATATTTCCGCACGTTCCAGAGTGGAAGATACTCTCAGTGTCGCCTTGGTGAAAGACCACCATTCAGAATTGAAACGTTGCTTGAAATGGCTTTTAGCCGTGTTTGGTGACCAGATCTGAATAGCCTGGTATTTTCCCACCTTCCTCTTCTCCTTCTCTTTCCCATTTCCACTACCATCAGCCTCACAACATTCCCTAATTGGGGATGCCATAGTCTACAGAGAATCTTGTGCGGTATTTATATTATAATTTTTTTTAATGTAGGTGTGGTAGCATCATTTTAAAGAGATTCTTTCTTGTGTGGTGGTGTACTGTATTGTAGGGCTACTGCGGGGTTAGGAGACGCTGCGGGCGGGCGTTACAAACTATTTCGAACCAATATGAACCACTATCGGTGTGCACAAATACATTCAAACGTACGCTCCTTAAAAATGTTTGCCTGTACTATTATTTCGTTTGTGCGTAACTATGTCCGTACGAGCCTTCAAAATTGGAAACGTTCGATGCCTTGAATAAAATATCAAATAAAAGGGGAATCTTTCCAAATCCAGACAAGCGGTTAAGTAGCTACCTATAATATAATTTTAGCCGACAATTATTTTTATTCTGTATTTAAAATGTGGGTAGGCGTAGTGCGTACGTGGCTTTTTTATTGAAGGACTTTCTTAAAAGTGGAACTGTGCAATTCCACTTGGATTCCGTGGTTTTTCATGGATTTATTATTAATATTAATGAAGTCATCATAATTTAAGTCATATTGATGACAGCTAGATTAAGTAATATCACCTTCGCGTGAGGCTTTTCAGGCAATATCAGCTAATGCTCGGAATCTGACTATCGTAAGGAAGCGTAATGCCACCAAAATAAATTATGACACATGTCCTACGAAGATTATTATTATAGTAGCAGAATTGCATATTTGTATGCATAATCTTGACGTCATGTACAGTCTGTCAAGAAACTCTTGGAATTTTTATTTTATTTTTTATTTTATTTATTTGTAAGAAACAAACAGCTTTTAATACAAATATATATATATACAAAGGAAGTTTAACAAAGGGTTAGCCAACAAAGTTTCTTATACTAACAGTGGTTAAATATAGATGTTTCATTTATGAAGCTAACAAGATAAAAAATAATAATAATAAAAAAAAACAAAAAATAGGAAGGAAGGGAGAGAGGAAGAGGAAGATTGGATCGGGAAGAGATGCTCTCGATATATTTATACTCGATATATTTTATACTCGTGCATCAATTTGTGGTCGTACGTATTACTTCGGTTCGATATTTCGAAAGGGTATTGAGAAAGAATGTCGATATTGTGAAATTGTGCATTATATTGGGCACAAATACAGGGAATTGGAGAATTTATTCTAAGATTGGTCCTGCATGCGGGCAAATAAAATAAATAAATAAAATAGAAATTAAAGACGGTGGCTACACAATTTCTATGGCAACACCGATTTCAGACCGAATTATATCACATAGATTTCAACGCGAGGTTAAAAGTGACTCCCGAATATGAAAGTTTGATAATATACACGAAAAATGGCAAAACTCATACATACATACATCTTCTTCCCCTTGTCCTACCCGGTCGGGGACTCATCGCATCGACAAGTCACCTTCAGGCGTCCCTGTCCTGTTTTACGTCAACGGTATCCGTCCATAGTAGGTTCACCCTCTCCTTTGCACAGCCTCTGGAGTTGCTTCTCCCATCTGTGTCTGGGACGAACTTCTTCCTCTAGAATAGCACTCACGCGATCACTCACATTTTTCACGGGATTCAACCTTCTGGCAATCCTAATACGTATCCAAGCCACCTCCGTTACGACTTTTCTATTTATTTTATTTTAGTACATAAAACAGGCAATGTGCCCAAAACTTACAATACATGAATGTTAACATTGCAATAATAATCAATAAGTACAATAAACAACAACAAAAATTATCCCGCAAAAATGATAATAAGAATGAAAAAGAAGTGAAAGGTCGAAAACATATTATGAAGTAGGTGTATAAACTAACTCCTTATTGTCACCTGTGCTGATGGTAGACTGATTTGATAAATAAAGGGCATCATCACATTATCATTTTGATATTAATGGAATTATTTTTTTTTTTAATTATAGTTTCATTTAAGTGTCTATTTCATTATTAGAGCAAATGTATAGTATTGTAATTTCTTGATGTCCTCAGTAAAGGAGAGAATTATCCTATATTTGTGTAATAGGCTTTAATATAGAAAATGTCTTTTACCCTCCTTGTTGATTTTCTAAGAGGAATAATTCAATTTTTCTTAATTTTTTATACCTATTTGTTAAAACTTCCACGGCTTTATTAACTTCTCCACTTCTTCTTTAATTTTTATTCTGATTTTTTATAAAAATAGAAAAAACCTTTTACATGTAATTATCGGGCTAAACGTAAAAAAAACTACAAGTTCGAATACGCAATTTCCTTGAAATATCACTTAGAATCATTTCCTTTCATAAAGTAACTGCATTTTCTGAACATCGTTTGATTGCCGATGTTCAAAAAATTCTTGCAGGAAGCAATCATTTTATGGTTTGAAATATAAAATCAAATAAAACAATAACTTATATCGTTTAGTTAAATTTTTTACACAGATAAATCTCAGACTACGCGAATCCGGTCGGTCGTAATAATTAAAATAAATTCCCGGGTGTTAAACAAAGTTATTGTTTTTTTCATTTAAAATTTTTCACATGGATCATACTGTTTTTTTTAAATACATTTTTCCATTCACAACCATCCAAACGATCGCAGCGCCCTCATTTTTTGTGTACACTTCCTTGGCATACTGTACACGTACATTCCAGAAGTTTCTTATAAAAACCGCAAGGTAGATTTATGACGCGTTTTTATGACGAACTAAAATTTATAATTGCTATTGCCTGCATATATTCGGAATAACGAAAATGCGCATACGTTTCAAAAAAACGATTTACGTGCCCATATCGACCCCTTGGAATAACAAGGTTCCATCTGACACAGCAACGTCGTGCGATAATGTGCTCTAAGAAAAGAAATTTTAAAGCCCAATATCGCATAACATTGCCTGTCAGATGGAACCATGTTATTCCAAGGGGTCGATATAAAGATGTACTCGATAGACTCTAGCGATTCTTTTAAACATATGAAGTGAAGAATGTAGACACGATTTTTCTCTAAAATGACATATTTTTTCGGTTAAAAACATCAACAAAATATATTTATTCATATTTCTAGGACCATAGATAATATAAACAATGGTAGATATGGCATGGAAGCGTCCCGACTGTCGCCGAGCTACGACCAAACTGTACTGACTGTCGATGTTGCAGAGTCAATGAAATTTAGGCGTTTAGTGAGTAGATAGAAATATAATGGGTTATGGCCCATCTCCCTTGTTTCTATTATCGGTTACAACGGTTAAAAATGGCCCTAAACAGGTCATTTCAAAAGACGAAAATCCCCAAACTGTAATCCTCAAATTCTATGAAATACGTCCCAAATTGTCTGAAAATAGGTGCAGTTTGGAAACCAGTGAAAGCAATTTTGAACGTTTTATTTAAAATTTCAGTACGTATTTCATATAGAATTTAAAAGATTACGGCTTGAGGATTATTGTCTTTTGAAGCCTCATGCATTTGACTAAATAGCCGTATAGAATTAACAGATAAATCATTCATAGTATTTCTTGAGTTAGCAACCTGCATAGTGCGTATTTTTGGGTGCTGACCGTTAAGCAACACTTGTAGATGCCAGGCTTTGGTGGTGACAGTTTTTTTGAAGCATTCATTAATTTATAATTTATTATGATGTAATTTTATTACAGGAGAATAGACTTTGGAAGATAAATGTCTCTAGCTATGTTTAGTGATCAGCCAACTTCTCTCTCTTTCCTTCCCCTCCCTAATAACATCTTGCCTCACGATAATACCGAATATTGGGGTGCCTACAGTCCTACAGTCTGTGCGTGTCCAGACGTCGCGTGTTTTTAAACCCCGTTCAGTGTGTACTCGCGAAGGGTCATGACTCATTTTATTAAGGGCGGGAGTCACGATACCAGCTCAATATTTTCGTACGACTCGAATTGAACTATGGCTCATCTAAGAGCCGGCACATATTAAGAGCCGACTCCCAGTTCATGAGCTCATACCCCAGTTCATACGACTCCTAGCTCCTACGGTTCCCAGCTCCCAGGGTATAGGTGTAGGTACATAACGTCTAGATGGCAGACTATCAGGCGCCGTTCATGTATTGTACAGTGTCCACACACGTGTAAATGTGGTAATTATGCTTATCTTTCTGATGATTTTACATAAACGAATTGGAACAAAGGACCTTATTTAAAGACGCGTCATTCTAGAAATGCGTAAGAATACTATCAAACATCTGAGATCGTTTATCTTTTTAGATAAATAAACAATCTTAAGTGGATCCAAGGTTTGTCAAAAAGAGTCACAGTTCAATTGAGCCGTGGTACGGTTTACCAGGAGTCTTTCGCTCACGGCTCATCAAAATGAACCGGCACAAATGAACGGTTCGTTTATGAACAACTCATCGCTAGTGTGCACACATCGGGCTCCTGGCATTCGAGGCAGTTCCTAACCAACAAATATATTTTTAGCAGTCAAAAGGGCAAATAAAATCAACTATGACCATGGTAATATTTCGGACCTTTACATTAATGTTCAACTATTGTTTGATAGGTTACTCCTTAGAGTAATGGGTTGCTCGCACTTTTCTAGGTCTTGCGTCACACGCCTTTCAGAGTCAGGGCCGAGTTATTCGCATTCAAAATTACTTTACCATAAATCAGTAATATTATTCTAGCGTTACGTAAACCTATTAAAATGACATGATCATTGGCAATAATCGTAAACAATGAAGATGGATGAATGCTAGGTCATTCTTGCTTCACTCCAGTGACTTGGCGTGACTGTAAACAAATAAAAAAACATTTTGCCTTATCCCTTTCAGATTTCATTTAAAACTGGCAGTGGTAAAATATATGTTATGTTTGATGGAATCCTTAGAATTATTAAAAAAATTAATTGATAAACTAAAGTTCTTAAAAACTTAAGACAAGATTTTTGTGCGTAGCGCAAAGGGTAACAATTATTTTTATAAACAATAATTATTAGCCTGAAACACTCATCCAAATTGAAAAAAACCTTTCCGAGCAAAGATAAATGTCGCCGGACATCAGAAGGGTGCAGGTTCGAGTCCTGTCGGCGACATTTATCTTTGCTCGGAAAGGTTTTTTTCAATTTGGATGAGTGTTTCAGGCTAATAATTATTGTTTATAAAAATAATTATTAAAAAAATGTTTAATTTAGTTTTATATTTATTTGTTATCAATTCTTTAGATAGTATTGCTACGTTCATTTGAAAAAACGTTTTTATTTTTTTATTTGAACATTTCAATAATAATAATAATAATAAATGGATTATTTTTATAGCGCCGTTTTCATGAGAAAATCACCTCAAGTGATGAGAGAACCCTCGCGATTCCAATCCACCATCACGTCTCTGGAACGAACTGCCCTCTGACGTAGGCAATGCTCCTTTAAAGCACTTTTTTTTTTCCACCAAAATAATAAAAATTATTAAAACTAACACTCACTAAAAAAATTTAAAACTTGTTTCTGACCTAACTTATTTTTAAAATTGTTAATGGTTTTATAGACAGTCCTGATTATAGTCGGCTTAATTGAATTTAATATTCCAACTAGAAATACTCGATGTAAAATTTTATTCAATTGTAACAATAATTTCAGGACTGAGTCATTCGAAAATTCTCTTGTACCTAGACTCCACGCAGAAGCTAATACTTTTTCAGACATAGATATGATCAACTGCTCGGAATACAAATGCAAACAGACGATTATTGCATATATCCTCAACAATTGTTGAGATATGTGTTTAGAGTGTTAATATGTGTTATGTGTTAATATGTAATATGTGTTAAGTATCAGTGAATGTGAAGTATTTTTTGAATATTCGCTTATGTAGCTAATTATTTGGAATTGGTACTTACACTATGTTATTTCCGTATTTGTTCGTGAGACAAATGAAATATTCAGTTGTTGTATTTCGTGAAGGTTATTTATTTTATCTATGTACCTACCGTGATGTGTTTTGCACCTGTGACTATTGTAATTAACAAAATATGTAAAAGCACATATATAATAAATAAATAATAATTATTAATTCCCATCCACTTAATTCTTTCCTTTTTCCTCCCTTCCCTTATCCCTTTCCTACCCGACACACTATTTTTAAAATACTTTGAATTATAAATAAATTTGTTTTAACTGCTTTCACACATTACGTGTGAAAAGTCACACTATGTGGAGAACGCAACAATATTATCGTACTATGTTTATTTTCCTACTAAGGGTTGGTTGGTAGAAATTTCCACTAGCCAATACAAATCCGCCAATAATTTCATAATATATTACGGATAATAAATAATATATGATGATTTTTTTAATGAAAAGTAAAAAAATAAATAAAGAACGATTGACCTCAGAAGGTCTGTTTCACCTAAGGGGAGCCACTTCGTAAAATTCGAACGGAATCGCGCACTCCTTATGCAGGCGGCGAAAATGTTGAAATTCCAGCTTAACACCGGCCGCATGTTTCGATTTACGCAAAAAAAAAACATTACCGAAATTTGTGTTTTATTTTATTTTGTAAAGCTCATATGCAAAAATATTAAAATATTTTTCGGTCATATTCTAAAAAACTTAATTTACCACAATGAACAGTATGACAATATCCGAAAAAAGGTTCGTAAGTGTGAGATTTGTCACTATAAACACGTTTTTTTAGGTGTAATACTTTATTTTTTTTCTGAAAAGACTCACCAAAAATGACCGGTTAAATCAAATGTTAAGGTGTGTTACCTGCGGTATTTAATTTTCCTAAACATCTATGATATTTCTGGGCCATTAAATTTTCAAACCAAAAACACGTGATTTTGTATTACTTCGTATTTAATTCGCCTTGATATGACACACTGTACATAAAAAAAAAATATTCTAAACAGTTTATGTATGTCATTCTTTCAAAATTTCCCTTAAAAAATATTTCCACGGTCCTGAAATCGAGATTGAATACAAACGTCACCCGTAAAAATATAAACATGGCTACCGGCTGAACGAGTAGCTAGAATCCAACGAAAATAATACCGCGCAAAGCTAGTATTGCCAGCAATCAGAAAACGAAAACCGCTATTTTGTATTCGCACTAAATGTGCAGAACAAAAAATCGGAAAACTTTGTAATTTCAAATATGCGTACGTGCGAACGGGTTTAAATAAGTAAAGTGCTTGCATTATTTTTTATTCGCGTGTTCTAGGTAAGTACTTACTACTTATGATTTTTTTCTCATTGTAGACTTTCACATTCATTTGCATTAGTTAATTCACGATCTTTATTTTCGCTACGGAGTTCAGAACGAAATGGATGCTACTCGTTGTGCCCACCGGAAGATATAACTGAGTTTGCAGATAATAACTCTATACGCGATTGCCAGATATGGCGTAAATGGCGCTTCTTCTCAAATAGTATCGGTGACATTTTGCATTTTTTTGTGTATCTTCTTATCGAAAAAAATTCACGACAAATTGCCTTCAATTCTTTTTACCGTGTTGACAATATAACAAATGACAATTTCATATATCTCTCCGTCATGAGCTATGTAGTTTTGAAATTTTCTTTGCTGGGGACGGTTGTTATCTGGTCATTCACCCCTACAATATAATCGATTGTAAATAGATAAAATCCTAATAGCCACAATTTTTGGGAATGTTACTTTTAAGTAATGTCGGATTGGTCGGCTCCCACTACAACACCTGAATATTCATGTATGTCTGTCATTATTTTGTATCTCAGTTTAGTCTTAATATAGTCCTGACGAAGGAAGGGTACTTCCGAAACCGGTAAATTATTATATTAAACTAGCTGATGTGTGTCCGGCCTTGCTCGGGATATTTTTTGTTTTTTGGAATAAAGTTATGAAGTTGTGAATTCTTGCTTGTCGTTTGGGTGCCATAATTGATTTGGCAGCGAAAGTAATGACTTCTGACGACTATTACTATCTCTAAACAAAGAAACATTCATTTGAAAATTTTGTTTCATTCAAATAAAAAATACTCCAAATATATCTATATAATTAAGTTCTTTAGTAGGCACCTATTTGTGTTTTCCATTTTGAAAATATTCCACCAAAACAAACCTTTTACTTTTGAATATATAATCTGTGGCTAACCAGAGTGGTACATTTAATGCAAGTGCAATATTTTTCATACTAATTTTAAAACGTTAGCAACAGTTTTACATATTGAATTTCGTTCCAACTACTCTCTAAACCTTCCCGGCACCAATAAGAACAAAACTGTGATATTTTCAGCGAAACCGTTCGAGTAATCTTCGAGAAAATCGAAGACACACAGACAAACATTCATTTAAATATATAGAGATTGAAGTGGTTCAACAAATGTATGCGTTTATATTATAATTATGGTAACCCACAAAGTAAATGCTTTTTGCGAGTACAGAATAATATTCAATTAATAATTTTGCAATATCGTTTAATTTAAATGAAAGATTTTTTGTTGTTGTTTTAAGCTATTTTATTTATATTTATGCATTATCTACCGGTTTCGGTTGATCTCAACCTTCATCAGGAACGTATACATAAAAAAAATCATTCATTTAAACTGTAATGTCAAGCCACATTGTGAGTTTTTATTGTCTTCTGTAAAGTTTTAATTTTTAAATGAAAAATAAATTATCCCTACAACCATTATACTCAGCGGAAAATGTTGCTTGTGTTGTGATGAATAGAACTCACGACGCCTGCGTGGGAAACCCAACGCGATGTCAACACAGCCACTGACCGGTCAGCATTAGTATGAAACTGCCCTCACAACGCGTGTCGAC
Source organism: Halesus radiatus (assembly GCA_022606495.2). Lineage (NCBI taxonomy): Eukaryota > Metazoa > Arthropoda > Insecta > Trichoptera > Limnephilidae > Halesus > Halesus radiatus. Next base: position 39,575 of record JAHDVE020010609.1, on the reverse strand, counting down.
AACATCGTATATTACTGAAAATCCAATCTGCGCACAACGGAGCCTCGCCTTTGCTTCTACATACAAATTAACGTCACACTCCACCGCTTTGATGGTCTGTGCAGTTTGGTCGTAGTTCAGAGATAGTCGGTACTCTTCTATGCCATATTATCTCCCTTTGTTTGTATTTATTACCTAAATATTTCGATAGATGTAAAGGTAGTCCATTTTTTTTGGCCGTCTGTCTATTACACGAGTTTTGCAATAATTGGCAAAACGTTATCATTAAAAACGATTCACATTTGTTATTCACGATGCTACGGGTAAAAGTCACGTACATAATGTACTTCGGTCCTTTCATTACGACTTACAAAACACGTGTTTCGCGCTGTTTAATATTACTTTTGACTTCCCCGAGCTCATGACACGACTGACCCCGTTTTCAATAGGTATTACACGTTTGATCACCGTGTACGAAACATAGTCAGCTTACGCGGGCCCAATTGTTTTTTGAATATGGTATCATTATTTATTTTGTCTTGTTCCATGGCGGTAGGTACTTTGTAAAACTGTTATGATGTTGCAATAATTGCTTGATTCAAATGTTATGAACTTTCTGAACTGTTAAAATAATATCTATTCATTCAATCGTCTCTTCAACCGAAACAGAAAAAAATAAGAGGTGATCGTTTGCTTCATATTTTGTCATCCTTTCAATAAAAAAAAATAATATATCGATGCCGGGTAGTTATAGGTACTAGTTATTACATGATTCTCATTATTGATTTCTCTTGAAAAATGCGTTACAGACAGGAACTCGGATCCTTTTGCTGATCAAAACATTCAGCGGTTTTCCTCTCTGTTTTACAAAATACGAAAGGGTTCTTAGCAAACTTTAGTTTGTCTCTAATGTTTTGTATCAGTCGACCAGATTACATGCTTTTTTACAATTGTATTTCGACCCTTTGGAATAACAAGGTTCCATCTGACACAGCAATGTCACACGATAATGTGCTCTATAGAAGGTCTTTAACTTTAAGAGTCATTATCGCATAACATTATCGTGTCAGATGGAACCTTATTATTCCAAGCGGTCGATTTAACATTTCAGGATGATATAAATGACAGCATGTTGTGGTTTGACATCAATGTAGAAAAACCATCGCCTGCGGCGCTATTTTTGGATATTATATTTGAGGCATTTTAAAAGTTTCCGTTCCAAAAAAATTCTAAAATATTTTGAAACTGTATCCGTATGACAAATATCAGCATTTTATTGGTTTAGCGATGGATATAGTAAAATTCTAAACACGTTCTTTAATATTTTAGGATGATAAAAATTTAAAAAAAAAATTGCATCATGCGTTTCTCTTTGGGTCTGGTCTATGTTTGAAATTGAATCATGCGTTTCTCTTTGGGTCTGGTCTATGTTTGAAATTGCATCATGCGTTTCTCTTTGGGTCTGGTCTATGTTTGAAATTGCATCATGCGTTTCTCTTTGGGTCTGGTCTATGTTTGAAATATTGTTCCAAAGGTTTTTCGTTTATTTAAATACTAAAAGATTTAGCGATTGAATATTCATTTGAAACTGACCTTTCGAAAGATAAAAATTGATTTATTGGTTTGAGCGTGGAAAAGAAATGCAGAAATTTCAAATTTGCATTACTTTCAGTCTTACAACACTTACAACCAGCATTGGGGTGCCACAGTCTTATTGGCTCAGGGAAATTGGTTTGAAAATTAAAATATAAATATATTATCCTAATTGCACTACCCTTAGTCGCACAACATACCCCGATCGGGGATGCTCGGGAGGCCATTGGCTCAAGAAAATAAATGCTAAAATTTCGCCTGTGGCGCATTCTTCGGTACCTTTGAGAATGTTTTGATTCATATGCCACTTCCCCTTTAATCTCACACACAATGTACCCCGATTGGAGATGCCATAGTCCCATTGGTTCAGGAAAATTATCATGAAAAATAAATGCAGTTTGCTAAATTTACGCCTGCGGCGCATTTTTCGCTCCTTTGTGAATATTTTAATTCGTATTCCACTCCTTCATTCTAGCAATATATGTCGATTGTGGGTGCGATAGTCCAATTGACTCAGGGAAACTGGGATTGATGTGCGATATTTACAATGTTTTTTTTTTTTTAATCTTTAAATCTCCTGCGCTTAAGGACTGCCTTCTTTCACTTTTATTTAGGAAGGAGTACAATTGGTGTAAGCGACCATTGTCGTTACAAGACTGTAAACATGTAGGTGCTGGATTAAGCCACTTTCTATGCTGGTACGGGGCCGACTATCCTTGAGATTGGTTCAGGAATCCTTCAGGTGGGAGGCAGGAGAAGTGAAAGACTTTCTTACAAGATGTGACTGGGTACGAGTCACGATTGCTCGTCCGAGTGTGACTCCTGCGGTGGTGGATATGTGCCTTGATGGGATCACGGCGTTGGAGGGCAGGAGGCGAAGGGCACTCGACTGCACTCGAACGGTGGGCGTTGGGGTTCGGCGGTTCCTGCCGAGTTTTCTCGCAGCGTCTCAGGCTGGGGATGCAAGTGGCCTGCTTGCTTTGTAGGAGACGGGAGTCTCGACTACGACCACTGGCCGGACGGTCTCTACTCACTCGTCTCTGTCCACTACTGACTTTGCTTCGGCCAAAGTCCCCCTTTTTAATCACATCCGAACTATTCTTCGGGTTCCTTCGTAAACTACGAACTGTGGCTCGGTGGCTTTTAATTAGTTCGCTGTTAATCCCCGTAACTGCCTTTTTCTGGCGACTGCGAAATTCCCGGGATTTAAAGCCGGGCGTGTGTAAATTACCCTCAGGTAAACAGACCTCGGGTACCGTATTATGGATTAGAATAAATCGGTGTTTCCCGCACTTATGGCTTGTATCAACATAATGTCGCAAAATTAGAATCCTAAGAATCATGATAATTACGATCAAACGATCACGTCGGTTACAATTGGTTTCGCCAACAACAAAGTGGTTCTTTATGGTTCTGTGGCCGAAAAAGTTCGGGAACCCCTGTTTATAGTACCTACCCAACAAAATATACTCCTGACTCCACAGACGGAATATAGCCAATATCCGTAGAAGGGCACTGGCACTACTAGACACTATGTTTTGTAATTGCATAACACCACCACGGGTTTCAATTCCTTCTTTGTCCAACTCCTTTGTCAATCCTTTCTCTAACTAGTTCTCCTTAATTGCTTTTGGCCGTATCACATTTATCTAAGCCTCGTTTTAATTGCCAAGTGGTCGTGTCTGTATCATGGTTCTATTTCTTCTTATTATTAGTTGTGTTTTTTTGTTTCCACGTCGCACAAACGTCCAGATCCCATCGTGAGTTGGCCAAAAGCATAATTTTGACATGAGTCAAGCCATATTACAATAATTATTGTATGTAGGTATATAAATACATATATTTAAAGAAAAAATAGCATAGGAAGAATTGACATTACCGCAAACACCCCACTTCATCGATTCCGGCATGGGGGTATTTTCACAAATGAGGGATTTTGGAAATTTTAAGATTTTTCTTTCTGATTCTGATCGTCTCACTAAAAGTGTAAAAATGTAATATTTTCATAAATAATATTGATTTTAAAAACGCTTTTAAACAGTTCGAATTTGACTATGACGTAGGTAACGCTACTTGCTGCTAACTCAGCTGTCATCGGGACCCAGGACTGTCTAAAAACGTTGGCCGGTGTGACGTTACAGACGCCTTCCGCGCGAATATATTCTTTTGACGCAAATCAAAATACGAGTACAGTTAGCAAATAAAGATAATAAATAGTAAATATAGAAGCGCGACTATGGGTCTTCTGCAAGTGCCCTCCACTCGTACTGCGTGCAGACAAAGATTGCGTACTTTTCTTAGTCCCTTCATATACAATAGGCTACACCCCCAACTCAAAACACTCACACTCTGTACAAGAAATTTATTCAATGCCAGATTTAAAAATGAGTGATCCCTCGACAGCTGAAAGTAGCATGCATGTCATCGCGTAAATTTGATTTAGTCTATTCGTAAGTTTATTAAAAATGATTTATTCCTACATTGTTTAACCTTTTCTGTGTTGTACATTGTCTTTAAATTACCTTTTTGTGTTTATATTAAATAATCTAAAGTGTTACTATGTTAACAAAATAGATTATTTTATTTGACTTTACCACAAAACGAAATGGACTACTTGCTACAACACGGCCCAAGCAAGTAGGGAACAACAAAAAACTAAAATAGATAGATAAATCAAAATGTTTAAAATAAAGTAGATTTAAATCACCGTAGAAAGTTTATTCGTCAACTTAAAAATAAAAATATAAATATGTACCACTATTAAAAAAAATTAAAATACCCTATTATCGCACCTGAAGACAATAAAACATGTATTGTTATGTTTTTTTTTTATGTCCGCTATCTAGCTGCTGCACATTGTTATAAAATATTATGCTGTTGTTTTCAGATCCACTCCCCTTTTCAAAAACGAGTATTAGAAAAGTTTTTTTGAGACCCGGGTTAATAATTCACACCAACAGAAATTTTGTATATCCGAAATAATTTTAAGTAAAAAAAAATGGAAAAAAACCTGCTGGGAACAATGTGGTCAATAAATATAATTTTCTAGATTGGAAGACATTTATAATTTTTATTGAAGAAAATAATATTAACAAACCTAAATGAAAGATGAAATCGGACAAAAGCACAGAAACTAAAAATATTTCAGTCGCATCTGGGACTCGAACCCGGGTCCTCTGCCTATCCGGGGCAACGCTCAACCTACTTAGCTAATGAGACAAGTTCAATTTGTGTCATCTTCACCGATATCATATCTCAAATTCAAGGTTTGTGAATATTATTTTCCATTTTTAATCTCATATTATTGGCAGCTATTAAATATTACAATGAGGTTTTTAAATCTCAATAAAAATAATTAATAATTAAAAATATATTTTTTATATTTAACACGCGATACACGAGAAAGCAAACATGCTGAAGAGATGCAGCTCGTCTAAGTCCGAGAGTCGCGAATGCAATTATTTTATCAAGGAGTGGTTACAAAAAAGATATTCTTAAAAATCACCACAAACTTTTTTAATGACATGTAGATACGGTCGCCACTGAGACTAGAGACCTGGGGCGTTATTCCCGTTATTTTTAAGGAAGATTCCTTAACTTTTTCCTTAGGGTTAATAAAGCCTTCTTACTTAACTGCGGTTCCGGTTCTCTCGGATGACAGCTGTCAGCTGAATTCAGCGAGCGACATTCATAAAAAATGTCAATATTTGCGATGTTTTAACAAGCGAAAAACTTAATATTAAGTATTTTACCAATTACGTTATCATTTACTTTAAACATAATTAGCTAGTAAACATTATTAAACAATATATAGATCTTGACATTTTGACAATTCACGTCAAGCGCAGCATTGAAGGGAGTAGGTACGACCGGTCGAGCCCAATGAATTCGATTCCGAAGGCGGTGGACTCACTCCGAGTTCGCAAATCCGGATTTACTCGTTTCGAACTCACACCCAAGGAACGGCAAAGGTTTTGGATTCGAGTCAGAAACGAAAGGCGTCCCTATTCATTAGTGTAATATGAACGATTTTTGATTCCGGAACGGCGGACCTATGGAGACCGAAAGGAACAAATATCGAGTCCGAGGAATCGAGTCCATGTGGCTAAACTCGGAATTGGAACCGAGTTTTTAAAATAAGTGGAATGACCCACCTCTTCGGTCGGCACAAATTCAAATGTCACATTTTGAACTAGAGACAAAAAAGGTCATTACTATCTAATGAGGTGGGTACGTTTTTATAAAACGTGATTCTTCACTAGAGCGCTTATTATTTAAAAATAAATTTAAAAATGTATTAAAATGAATTATAATATAATGTAATTGTTTTAAAAAATTTTAGTTCAAAATCTTATGAAGATATTTCATCAATTCGTGTGTTCAAATAATCTCTTGACAATCTATTTAGGATATTTTTACTATGTCTCACCGGAATTCAGCAGTTAATCAAAAAGTCTTTAACCCTAAGGAAAAATGTAAGGAATCTTCCTTAAAAAGAAGGGGAATAGCGCCCCAGGTCTCAGTCGTGATCGTATCTTTTTATCTTATGTGTCTTCTTCTGTTTCGTATTATTATGGAGAGTTTTTGATATTATTAATAGAAACATTAAATTATTTTTTTTGGTCAGTTAACGTTTCGATTGAGGTCCTCTGTGCGATGTAGCGACTAATGCACACGATTTGTTGTTGCATCCATTTTGAACCAACTGCGTCATATTAATACAGTTTTCAATTTCAATTGTGCAAGCATTGTGTTGATGACATGTCAGCAACAGGTAATTGATCTTGCTAACAATGGCATAACACCTCGTGTGAAGAGCTGACTTTAGTTTCGTTTAGACAGTCCACACAGCGCGCAACACACATTCCCAACTAGCAAATAAATAATTAAACCGGCAAAGCGGGAAAATAACGTGCATGAATTCATTTGTGACTAAATAATAATATATTCGAACATAAGTGTTCAACTATTGGTTGATATTAATGGCACTCGTCTAGGAAATGCATCGCACGCCTCTCGGAGTCTGGACAAAAGGTATTAGACCCGCTCTGTCTTCCAGAGGCTGCACAAAAACAAAACAAAAAATATCGTTTATTAAGTTAGGCATTTAACACTAATAAAACGAATGTGCTGGAATTACTTATTAAAGAAAAAAAAACTCCGTACAAATTGTCTTTCTGACGGGTATCGTTCAGTACGGATGACGTCCCGCGGACCTCCGCCTTCTACCTATCGAATTCTGTCCGTTTTGGCGGCGTTTAAAAAATCATACTTTGATCATTAATATAACTATGAAATCGAACTTTAAATATAAAAAAAAAACTCATACTCCCTATTCAACTCATTATGGGACTGTTAAATATTGCTACATAATATTCTAGTCCCAATTGATTCCATACACTTGATTTTATTTTTATTATACGCCCATCTAGGGTTTTACATAGATGTTTAAAACAGAATGTAATATTTTAAAACGTTCAACAGAAAACTAAATCCATATTATAAGACAAATCATTAACACTACATTACCCCACCGCTACAATAATTAATCGTAGGATTCTGTTCATCAAAGTGATGGTATAGATGGAGCCAGAAAATATAACAACAGTACCCCCGAACTTGTTGGCCAGATCATGCTTCCTATTGGTTAGTGAGTGCGACTGATGCAGAAAAGTGTTAAATTTTGCCTTGTGTTCGTCGTCGGTTCATGTAATTTAATAGTGGCGACGATGGCAGGGCTGTCAAATAGTTGGTTAATAAGTCTATATAAACAACTAGGACTGAAATAATTCTCTAGTCAGACTGCGTAATTAGATGCAATCGATTCTTCAATTGGAATTTGCCCTTTGACGGTTTAATTATTTATTTGCTAGTTGATAATATTCGTTAGCGATATGTGGAGTGTGGACTGTGCGGACCAAGAAATTTACGTATTTGAATACAAACAGTTCTGAGCAGATGTTTCGTACCTACAATTACTACAGACTGCACCTTCCAGCAAATGCGTTTAATTCGCTTCAATTGCATACTTTAAATAAACAAATAAATGTTGTTTATTTTAGCGGAACAGAGCCGTGGGTGCAATACTCCGACTGCCATATTAAAATGATAGATTGGGGTAATTTGAAAATAAATAACATAACATAACATATATAAAATAATACGTCGGTCTTGGTGAATAACAACTGGGAGGTTGGATAACATCGGGGCGATCTTCACCCTGCAGAAACAACTCTGCGGTACTGCACTCGTACCAGTCAGTTTAAGAAATTAAATACCCACAAAATAAGATAGTTTTTAGTGGCTGTCGTTGGCTATAAAAAGACATCCGGGTACTTTTTTACTACTGTTTTGCGGTTTAAAATTATTTTCGACCACAGAGAATAAAATTAAATAATGCACGTTAAATTCACTTATTTTTTGCAACGTTTTGTTAAACATACAATAAAATCTGTTTTTAAAGTAGGTACCTACTCAGGTTCGAAAAGTATTTCCGTTTTAAGGGCCAGCACTAAAAAATGGCCATAACATCTCTTTTTAGGTTGCTAATTCAAGCAATTCCACAAATGATTTATTTTGTAATTCATATAGAAATATGGGTAGAAAAATGTGTAAGGTTTCAAAAGGCAAAAATATTCACACTGTAATCCTTAAATTCTATGAAATACATCCCAAAATGTCTGAAAATAGGTGCACTTTGAAAACCAATGAATTTAATTTAGAACGTTTTTCTTTCCGTACATATTTCATATAGAATTTATAAGAGTACAGCTTTTATGATTATTGCCTTTATAAATCTCATACATTTTACTAATTATCCGTATGGAATGAACAGATAAATCATTTGTAGTATTTCTTGACTTAGCATCTTGCAAATTGCGTATTTTTGGGTGCTTAGCGTTAGCAATACGAAAGTATTTATGAATGTGGATGAGGGAAAGGAGTATGTGTCAAATTCAAAGTGATAGTTATCAAAATAGCCGCCGTGGAATCGAACCCGTAGCCTAACGACCTAAAGTCAAATGTGTAGACCACTACGCAACGGAGCCCTTAGAAAATGAATTATCGTTCACCTTTCCAAGTATATTTTCGGTAGGTTACACTACGGCCGTGTGTCGATTATTTTCACGGTTCCTGTTTTTTGCGAGTTCCCATCTTCATTTAGTAGAACCGGTTCTCGATTCAATGGCCTCTTTACTACTTACTAGTGCGCTCCACGTCCACGTGCCCCCAAAGCACTACTCCATCGCCACCAACTCCCAAGGCCGGTTCCTGTACTGGGGCCTAGCACGAAAGCCAACATCGACACGATAGTAGTTTTTAATCAACAATATTGGTAATTAGTCTACATAAGCGAGTGGGACAACTACATTTGACATTTGACATCGACTACAATATTATAATTATACAGAGCCCGTGAAGTTTAGCTCCCTAGAAAAGCTTGTTCACGAGCATGGATGTATTATACAACCAGTGATTCCTTTGTTTGTCAGCTACGTCGTGATACATTATGTATGGTGTTGTGTCTAAAAACATCGCTGCAAAAATTTGGCGGGGTTTTCAACTTACGCAGGCTGCTTTTTGCTCACAGATTTGAACTCGGGGAAACGGAGTTTCGATAGTTATCCAGAATATGACGGGTAAATGAATGGCTAACGACAGTAACGTCCATGGATCAAAGGACAAACAGCTAAATTAAACATTAAGTGGCTAAAATAATAAATTAAATCACTTTTGCAAAAGTATTACGTATAATTTTAACGTCTACGAAATTTTTATATTTTTATATTAACGGACCATTGTTAAATTACACAAAATACATAACACGAAATGAGATAAACAAGAACTACAGAAAAAGAACAGGACATACAAAATACAAGAATGAAGCAATGACAAAAATATACATTTGATAGAACATTCAAGTCAAAGCATGAACGAGGTTTTGGTAGACTCCATGATTTTAGACATACCAAATTATATTCGTCGAAGTATATTTTCATATAAGACAAAAATCATTATTAAAAAAAATTAACAAGTCTCGACATTCTGGGAAGTGGAGAATGGTATCCATAATTAGCAGAGTGTTGACTGAGGAAAATCAATTGTTTCTGAGTTTACGGTAAGGAACGTTGAACTAGATAAGTTGCAATAAAGAAGGTGGGTCAAAAATACCTAAAATTATCTATTTTGAAAATTCAAATGAGATCACAAAGTCTTTCTTACGCTTTTCTAATAACGTTTACTGTTTGTTAAATTTCATCGTACGAGTAATCGCTTCTTTCTCGCCCAAATCTCCATGCAATTCAAATAGATAAAAAAGCGTCAGAGTTGCCACCGTAGGGCGACATTGATTCATTTATCGGTCGTCGGTCATGCTCGGAACATCGATAAACAAAGGCCGACTGCTATGTTTATCCTACCGATATTGGTTCCTTATCGATATTCTATGATCAGTGGGACGCGGACGGGAGTGTGCTCATTCCTTGCTGATGGTTTAGATTTTTTTTTGCCATATGTGTTTATCCAATTATTATTTTTATCATTGTCTCCGATTCGCCTTTTATGTAAAACGCCATATCACCTCCTAATTGTTGCCAGTATCAGTTTATTAGTTCCAAAGTAGGGGCTGACCTCGATACGACGGCCGTAACTTTCACGTAACGTGAATTATGTGATTAATGACTTAACATTTAACCGGTGAATGAATGCGCTAAAAGCTTTTTTAAAGGCTGCTAATAACCAATAACCCCCGATAATTTCAAATCCAGAATGGTTTAAAAACGTGTTGTAACAATTCGGTAACCGTTATAATATTCAATCTTCCTTATTTTCTATAGTGTTATATTATTCTTGTGATCGTCTGAATGTGGGGCGGGGAGGGGACCACGGATTCGGTTTGATTCAACAGAAAGAATCAGAGGATACGCTGTAGGCAGACAGTTGATAGCCTATTGTGGATGCTAAGCTCTTCCAGAATTGATGTATTAGTGCACCTGGCTGTCCATAGAATCCTGAGCATTTTGTCCATGTTTCCACACCGTAAAGAAATATAGGGAAAATCAGCCGTCGGACGAGTCGCATCTTGGTGGTCTTCGTTATACTATACCCTGTCACTGTATCTTTTGCAATTTGCTCATGGCGTCTTTTGTCATGCAAATCCTTCTTTCTACTTCTGTTTAACAACCTCCTTCGCTACTTATAGACGAACCTAGGTATATTATATGAAGTTATTCACCGTTTCGAAGTCTGTGAGAGCATTTATTCTTACAAAGGTGTTTGCCCTGTCGATCACCATTAGTTTTGTGTTGGCTTTGTTGATCAGTCGACCTAGATTACCGCTGTCTTCTTCTATTTTAGCAAGGAGGTGGTTCATTTCTTCATCAGAAGAGGTGAAGAGGGTAGTGTTATCTGCATATTATTATAATTATAGACATATATGTTATCATTTGTCTTTTTACTTAGATATGCTTTCATTTAGAATCTTGCCTCCTGTAGTTCAATTGTAAATCATTCCGGGACACTTTCTGTAAATCTCGAGATGTTTACATTCTACATCACGAGCGTTTATACTTGTTTCAGGTGTTCCCCCAATTTGCACATCGTAAACTTATTCTTATCACTTACTTAAAGACCTGCCGTGGACTAGTTTATCAGCAGGAACAAAGAACATGTTTTCGCCTGTACGTGTTGGTTGGTAAACGTGTACTATACCTAAACAATCTACGTATACAGCGTATGTTACATTGTGTACGGTGTGCATGGCGTAACAATTGAACCGCAGCAGCAGAGCAGCTGTGCCCACAAAATGTCAAGGCGATGCGGGCTTAAACTAATATGTTTGAACTATTATCAATGTTGTGCCCATTGTCTACCACTGGACAGAAAATCCCTAGAAATATGATCTATCCATATCGATTTGAAAGAAAACTCGTAAAAATACTTCTGGCACCACCGATAGGCCAATCGTTTTTGGGATATCATGCCGTGTTGTGTTTCCTCCTCATTTAGCCAACGTTTCGGACATCGTTACAGTGTCCATCACCAGGGCAGATCTGTAAATTGTATTTTTTTCTTTTGATTTTATGGATTCTTTCGCAATCCTCTAACTGGCTGGGGCTTATAGCAATACCCCCCACGTTTTCTGTCTAACTAGTACTGCGGCTCTTTGGATTTATCACCATCTAAAATCATCAAAATTTATACGAATTTTAGGGAAAAGATCTTAACTGGATGGTGTAGTGTGTATTTATGTATGTAGAAGTGATATCGTGTCGTTGCGCGCGTTGACCCTCTAAGGGCCGGAATTTCAATATAATAATAATAATTATTATTGTTACTTACTATACGTAATGTGGTTTCGGCGTTAAGTTAAGAGGGTTAACGCGCGCAGCACTGTATCACTTTTATATACATAAATACACACTTCATCACAATCTACACATCTGACCTGATGATGGACACTGTAACGATGTCTGAAACGTTGGCTAAAGGAGGAGGAAGCGAAACACGGCATAATATCCAAAAAAACTATTCAAGAAATAATTTCGGTACTTTTCAAAATGTTTGAACAATTTCATCGAAGTAAGATAGAATTGATCGTACTTCTGGCACACAGACACGCGTACTACACACTTGTATCGGCTTTTCTCTTCAGTGGACAGTACCTACATTAACTACCATTGCTAGTGCCGGTAGAGCCGTAAAGACGACCGTGTTTCTGATTGCTCCGATGATAGTGGCATTTGAATACGTTTTGCGGGGTGATGAGCCAATACACACTTCACTGCTGGCACTTACCACTTACTGGAAGTTTGCTCGACCTTTTTGCCTTAAGTGAATAAGTCTGGTTGTCTGAATGACATGTCCGTCATATTCTCGTCGGTGGATATAGACTTACTCACTTAACGTGTAAAGGTCGAGCAAAGCTGTACCTATACGTGAGTGCCTATTCGACTTTACTCTTTAACATAATACGGAAGGATCGCTGACGTTAGAATTATTAGACTTGCCGTAAATACGACTTCGACGGCTGGAGCCAAAAGTCACGTGACACCCATTTTGGCACCAACTTTGTTTCACTGCCGTCCACGTTTGTTTCGCCCGATTTTGACTGAGGTAAGCAAATTACAAAACATCTATAAAAAGGATCAAACTAAACACAATATTAGTTTTTTTGTAAACAAGCTGAACCTTTTTACTTAAATTGGCGGCACGCCTAGCTCGCCCTTCGCCCCTCTTATTTTGGTTTCTCCCCCCCCCCCACCCTGCGTGTTAGGGCATTTCTATGTATTATTTGCTCTGTGGAGAGGATATTGGTATAAGTGACTGTTTTTTACTAGATGGATAATCAAAGAGACTGGAGACAGCAGTTGTAGAATGCACAATAAGATTTACTTTTTTTTTCATTGTGGATTTTTACGTTGCAATCTTTATTTGTAGAAAACAGAACACCATGTGCAAAATTCATTATCAGTTCAGCGGCAATCTCGTTTACTTTTAAAATAGGGCATCGCTTAGTTGTTACCTGCTTTATCATTAATTCATTAGTATCAAATTAGGGGCTTCCGGTATTGCTTTGAGTTGTTTCTTGTCATTCAATCCACCATTCAGTTTAGTGTTTTATTATAGAGCGAATGCTTTGCTCGCCTTTCGAGTTTTCGTTCTTGTGTTTTGTGTCAGTGTTTGTTGCCTTTCTGAATTCCGTGGTTCTGGTACACAAGAACAGGGCTTCAGCTCGTGGTTCGTGGCACCATTATTATTTGATTTCGATGCGATAAATCAATATTTCAATATCTCTTTGTTTCTACTTAGTACCCACACACCAAACGCATAGGTAACTTTAATTTTGCACCCGTCATTATAGTACGTGCAGTTTGGTCGTAGCTTCATGCCATATTTCAATTTGTTTCTATTATCCATGGATTTAACTAGTGGCGGTTCGTGCCTCATCTCATTGGGAGTTCAATCGGAGTTTTAAAAAGTGTGAAATAAATTCCCTCATTTATATGATATGAAAAAATCCTATGTTGGTCTTTTTCAAATTATACATATTTTTCCTTAGATCTAAAGGAAATTCATCATAGCACTGCACCAGAGATTAGCGACCTAGTAACAAGAAACAATTCGGCGATTCATTAAAATGTCTGGCAAATGAATAATGTTCCGATGTTCTTTAACTTTAATTAATTTATTTTAAATCTACTGTGATTATCAATATTTTTTTCTGTGATTATCGTGTTAATCACAGAAAATCTATCGATTCTTGCAAAATACTATTCCGTACAAATTTGCTCATAGTCGCTGCGCCCCAAGCGGCTAGTAAATTCCCAAGGTTTGTACGCTCGCCATGGTATGACACTGAAGCGCCACTATTATGTATTGCATGAACTATTTTTTGCCACAGAAATTCCCATAGTCGCTGAATACATAACGCACATATGGAATTCATTTCGGACTCGATCTCGGGTAGTATTACCTATTATACGGACGGGTGAAATTATTAGCACGGAATTTAAATGACACGAAGTAAAATGATGATACAGGTTTGTCTTTTTTTTTATGAGAGTTCACCGCACAAACGCGATTTAGAGAAAACCGCCACTGTGTTTAACCTAACCAGAGAACAGTCGAAGGGCATTTAGTCGTGCCTTTGTTTCAACAGCTGCTCTCCTTCTCTATGATTAGTTATTACTGGACCTTTCGCTTTGTTAAACAATAGTTTGTTAATTTCCCTGCTATTACCTCCACTATCAGCTGTTTTGGTTCGCTTAATAAACCACCCGACAACCACAGCCTGTGTAAGATCCATTGTCTCGATCTGACCTCATTATTTGGGAATGCAATAAGTGATAAAAACTACTTCTCTATTATTTAATGCTATTGTTCTTTATCATGTGACTAAGACCCTTCTGCTTACACTTTATTCATTTTTATCAGGAACGGATTTAGCAATTCTACCGCATAACCAATATTAATAGTCCTCCCCCAATATCTAGAAAGTAATCCCAATTTGAAATAATGTCAGTTGGGGTTAATGCGTCAAAACAAACTTCTTTAGTCAATCGTGTTAAATATTGAACTTTTTGTAATTACTCGTATTTTACCCCAATTGAATCTACCTTAAATTGACGCTGGAAGGAGCTATGTCACTTTTTTTTCAAATCTTTTGTTTTGTGGTAGATCTTTCACCGTGCTGCATCTAACAGAACCCGCGGCCCGCGAGCCATAGTAGTCAAAGTTTTCGATCAGCCACTCAAAATAACAAGCTTTTTTAATATTATTTTTAAAATGATTGAATTTTATAGTTTTTTTTTACCTTAAATGCAGAATTTTTTTGCGACTGTTTTTTGTTGAGATCTGTGTTTGGTGTACTTTATAGTAAATGATTACATCTTATAAAAATTCTGTATCCTTGACAAAAGTTTGTTTGGAATCTGACTATTCGATAAATATACAAATAAATTAAATAATCATCACTATTCAATGGTTTGACGTGGAACGTAACAATATTTTTTGTGTGTGCCATGATTGATATTTTGATTGGGTTCCGTTTTATAAGTTTTTTTTTTTAATATATTTTATCTAATGGCAATAGTTCCAGATTTGATATGATCAAATATTAACGTTTTTTTTTAATATATTTGTTTGACAAAATACAAAAGGTATCGCCGCAAAACTTTTCTCCGTCTATTTTAAATCAGCCGCCCAAAATTATAAGAGTTTTGATACATGTTGTTTGATATTTCAGAATGATTAAAATCGACAGCATTTATTTTTTTTGGCCTTGCAGATAGAAAAGGTTCGCCTGCGGCGCTTTGTTTGTGCGTTATACAACATGTTTTGTATGTTAGCAACACCCCAGACTGCAAAGTTGACTGTGTCAAGCTGTATATACCCCAACCCCCCGCGGCTCGTAAATAAATTGAAAAAGGATAAATTGAACTTCCGGCTAAAAGGAAAGCTCGTGTTGATCTAACTAACGTCACCTATGTATATATTTTAATTTATATATTATAATTTATAATTTATATATTTTAATTTATATATATTTTAATTTAGCCATACTTCTGCGGAATTTCAGAGTATCGGTAAATCCGTCCCTGAAATTTCTCCATTTTCTCTTGGTCTTATCAATTG
This sequence comes from Halesus radiatus, assembly GCA_022606495.2. Taxonomy (NCBI): domain Eukaryota; kingdom Metazoa; phylum Arthropoda; class Insecta; order Trichoptera; family Limnephilidae; genus Halesus; species Halesus radiatus. The sequence goes on along the minus strand of JAHDVE020010609.1, from coordinate 23,867 downwards.
ACCTCAATGAGCAGCGGACACAATCCATTACTGGCTGCTGAAGCTGACTTGTGGTTTATGGATGATTCACAGTTCAAGGATCGCTGACACATACTTTATTTAATAGTTAGCTTGTTTGTTATATTGTTATCGCTTTTAAAACAGTGCTAATGATTTGTTTTATGTTGTTTGAAGTCCTTTATCCCGAGCAGTGGCGGTTCGTGGCCCATCTCATTGAGAGTTCAATCGGGGATTAAAAAGGGGATTTAAAAAATTGTGTTGGTTGTGCACGAGTTGCAGAAAAAAGTTAAATTTTGCCTTGTGTTCCTCGTCGGTACATGGAAATGAATAGTGGCGACGATGGCACGTCTGTAAATTGGGTGTTTAATTACTCCACAAGTCTACACAATACATCTAGGTCGGATATAATTCCCCTGACAAACAGCGTAATTAAATGCAATCGATTCATCATACTTACAAAATTAATGATTTCAATTGGAATTTGTTCTGACCCTATGTTGTTAGAGTTTACTTTATACAAAGGGGAACAAATAGTTGAATTATAGATATTCTACTTATATTTCAATAAAAAAAGTGCTATAAATAACTAGTGTCATTAATCAACCATGCACCGTGGCCCCTGGATACACACTAAACGTTTGCCCGACATTTTATTTATGAATAGAGGTCGTGAGTGTGTCTTGTATTCAATAATTTCAGAATTCTTGCCACGTTCCGTATTTCCTCACCCACAACAGAGGTCTCTTCAAGACCCTCGTTCACTTTTAACTTTCCACGCAACATCCTCAAGAAAATGGAGGCCCTGCAGAAAACCCAGTAACCCAGTCCTCAAAAGAAAAGAAACGCGTAATTAAAATGTCTTATTCCGTTATTTAGAGACAGAAACCCCGGTTACCTGCAACTAGTGTTAATGAACGTCTTTAATACCTGCACAATAGGATAATCAATCCGGAAATAATAACATGTATGCTAACGTAAACTAAACATAGACAATGTGCGACAGGCTTCCCATGCCCATTATGTCGAAGTCGTAACATTTCCATTCTGGGTACTAAATGAAAGTGGTTGCATCTAATGAGGTAATGAGGATTTATCGTGCGTTTAACAGCAAGTATAGAGCTGTTACGTATTGTACGTACTCATTGTTATCGTGTCCAAACAATTAATTCTGCTTTATAATCTCTTCGCTTTGCGTCTGGAGTCATTCAGTTTGTGTTCAGTAAGCACGATGGCCACTTTCACCAAATAAAATTGAACGAGGACGCACAATTGAGTAAAAACGTATCCTTAGCGAAAAAAATCCTTCATTCCATTTTGTCAACGTTTTTTACTGCAAATTCGTTGATAAATTTATGACTTGGTTTGATTTTAACTTAGCTTTCGCTCAGTTATGTTTTAAGAAAGCGGCTATAAGTTTTTAACTACTCAACCGTAGAGGTTAGTTTTTCAGATTTTATTCGATAATTCTTTGCTTAAATTACACTAACTAAATTGTTGCTAACGATGGTAAATAGGTATTTGTTTTAGTTTATGAATGAAAATGAAGAAAGTGGAAAAAAAACCATCGACTTCGGTCAGACCTCTGATGGAAAGTGAGATTTAATGGATATCAGTGTAATTGGCGTGCATGCACTTATTGCTTTTGTTCAAATTCTCGTTGCAAAACGTATAGAAAACAAAATAAAGATTAAGCAAAGCTTATCCAACCGAGCATCATTCGTTTAGTTTTAGATAAATCTGTTTTTCGTCTTCATTTAGGTGACAATATAATTAAGGTAACGAATCGCCGAAAAAAAAAAGTTGAAAACTACAATGAACGACGGTGAGTTTTGACAGTGTGCGCAATATAGTTGTGAACGATGAATGCTTGGAGCAAGTGGATGAGATTTGTATTTGGTATTGTAAGGACATTACTGACTAACGGAGGACTGAACGCGGTAGTCGCTAATAAAAAAGTTGTTTGAAGAAGCGAGACTAGCGGTCCATACTAGAGTGCTGATACCAACCCAGATACATGGCAGTGAGGCATGGATTTGTGGAGGCAGTGGAAGGATGAAAGTAGACTAAATCCTGTAGAAATAAGATCTCTGAGGCTTTTTTTTTAAAGTCCACACAGGAGGCCTCGAGGAAAATAAATTCCCTAATTTTCTTAGGAGAGGAAGTTCTGGGAAGGAAAATGTTATAATGGGTGGGTAGGAATATGGGGATCAGTGTGTTGAGGAGTGAAGGATGTATTAATCCATCCCTCCCACCGCGGTGCAAGGCGATGAATCGAGAGGTCAAGGGGTCACGCAGGTGATGGGCAGACGCATCCGCCGCCAAGATCTGGTCAAATCTCACCCCATGAAACCGGGCACCCCTGCTAAATCACCTACCGTAGCGAACCACTTGGGGTGACCTATGTCAGAGGTGTTGATTATCCAATGAATGTTCCCGGGGCGGCGGTACACATACCCGCCTCCCAAATTTGGTAGAACTGTCTATGACCGTCTTACGATGCGGAGATCCGGAAAGAAAGTTTGGCTGGTGTAAGCATAATGAGCAATACGCTTAGATGGTTTTTGGACATGTAGAGCGGTAGGATCAAGAAAGGAGTGTAAGAAGAATATATTATGCGAAACAGCCGAGGGAGACATGGCATGGCCAAGTGAATCAACTAGCTAATTCGGATCATGTCAAGAGGAGTAACATAACAATTCGTTTGATACGATGTATGAATGTCAATGAATATAAACTAACGGCAGTGATGAAGTTCTCGTAAAAGTCTTGCGCAATCCATGATTTAATTGAATATTTAAGCTTTTAATCGAAAAATAAATTAATTGCAGCTCTTCTATTTATTTATTTTTTTATGATTTATATATTATCTATATAGTTCTACCACCCCTAACATTAATACATATTTCTTATCGATTTCTTTGTTCTGATTTCTGATGTCTAATTTACATTCGGCAAATACCTTCTGATGAACAACTTTGGCTACTAAATTAAGTAAAAAATATTAAGATTTTATTTAAAATATATTTTGACAATATAAAGTAGTGATTAGTAGGGACCTGAAAATTTCGCGTTTTTATTTGGTAAAAGTGACGTTATTTTTCGGTGAAATTCGCGTTATTTTTGAGGAAATGGGGATATTTTCCAACAAAATTAGTGTTATTTTTCAATTTTGGTATTTTGCATGAAAGTGATAGATGTTTTTTTTTTTTTTTAATTTTATGTTTCTTCTTCATATATATAATTTTTTTTATTTAAATTCGAAAAAAGAATGCCAATATGCGGGGTTTACGAAATAAAGTAGCTGCGATTCATTTTATGGCTATTCTAACTTGTCAAAACCATAGACAAAGAAATATTTAGAACGTACAAAATTACTTTCTGATTCTTGAATATCACGTGAAAAATACGAGAATTCGAGGTTACTTACCCGAAAGTTGCGAATTTCGCGTAAAAATTTTCAGGTCACTAGTGATTATTAGTAAATGGATATCGATAGAAAAAATGTGTTATGTCAGGGTGGAAGAGCAGCTTTTAAGATTTTTTCCGAATTTATAACGTAAAATCTTCGATTGAATTAAATTGCGCAATACTTTTACGGTGATTTTGGTCGCTGGTTGGGAACGACGATGCGCTGCGTAGATGCGATATCGATACCTTAGTTCAATAGGGAAATAACTCAAATTCTCTGGGTTTTGAGTTAATGATGAAAAATAGTAAAGAAACTCTCCCATCTCATATTTCAATAAAAAAAATAAGTCTAATTATGTAGTCAGATAATTCTTTATGGAATTATAATGAAATCAGCACATTCTTAGTTCAATGGAGAAACAGTAGCCGTTTACATCTATGATATGATAGATTGATAAATTACTTATATGTTGCATCTATTGTTATGTTATAGGTGGACAAAATAACTTTACATCGGAGCGAGGTTTTTATGAAAATATTTTCAAATCCAGTTTACTCAAAATGAGGTATTTTGAGTTAGTTCCCTATTGAACTAAGATACCGATATAAACTTTATGTACGTTGGAAGTTGGAAGTGAACTCAGCGGCAAACCTTTGATGTGCAGATATATTAATTGTATATCAGAAATTATCCAGTTATTTTCCCATGTTTTATGTGTTTTACGGACGCACGAAGTGACGTCACGTTTATAACTTATTATTACTATTATAATTAAAAACGTGAACGTGTTTCGCCAATGATAAAGAAAACACTAGAAGGGATTTTTTAGCAATCGAATTAAAATGACGATTGATTGGTTCAAAGTTTTTTTTAAAAACATTTATGTTTTCTGTATCATAAAACGCAACTTAACAAATGCTCTACTCAATTTTAAAAGAAAAAAATGAGTACCTTACTGACCAACATACTTACACTACAAAAACAAAAAATTCAAATCTATTAAGCATTTGAAGATTAATTACACCCCTTGGCCAGAAAAATAATAAATTCCATAATTTTTTTAATTTAATTTAAATCAAATTTTAAAAATTATTAAATGGAGTTCTACGAATTAAACACAAAAAAACATTTAATAACAAATTTCATGATACAAAATTGTATAATGTCCTTACAAGTGATATTGAAAATACCACGGAGATACAAAAGTTCAAAAACCACATCAAAATATGGCTAAGTAAACATGAAGATGAGGAAGTCACAAAAATTATGAAGACAACATAAGTATAACACCAACACAACAACCTACAGTCCGCCTCGAACCAGGAACCCCCTGTGAGGAGGACTGCAAATATAATAAACTATTGTCATATACTTATTCTTAACAATGGAAAGTGAAGTCTTTATTTTGTTAACATCATGACCAATATTCTCGTCGATGATAATTATGTCCTCGGTTCCGAAAACAGATTCGCACTAAAATAAATAATAACAGAACGCATCGTAGAAGAATGTCCCCTTCACCAGTTTCCCTGTGGCACATCTGTGCTGAACCAAGTGACTCCCGATACCCTCGACTGGCTGAATAACCTCAGCATCCCACTATGACCTCCACCAACTCTCCCCCACTATACGAAAAAGAAGACTAAAATAAATAAATAAAATTATGAATCTACCAAAATAAGAACTCATTATATTTTATAATTTCTTCAAAAGATTGGTATTCATTTTGTGGGGTCATTATTAATAAATGATTTTAAAATCACTTTTTAATTACCACTTTATTAATATAAGAACATGTTTAAAAAACGAAGCTATCCTCATCAGGACATACAGAATACTAAAAAAATAATAATGTTAAGTATAGACAATTGATAAACATAGAACACAATAATGTAAGAATAGAAAAATTATAAACATAAACAAAAATTGATTAAAGTAGGTAAGAAATTAATCAAATATGTTAGTACAAAAAAATTATTATGAAACATTGAATAACAAATCTATAATAGAAATTATTTTTATTATTAATATTAATATTAAAATAAATTCAAGCGATACCTATTTAAAAAAATTAAAATATATTAATTATATTTAATGGTGAGGAAAGCATCGCTTTCGAATGATGTTGATATGTATAAATTAATAAAGTGGTGATTGCAAAGTAACTTTTAATTCATTTATCATTCCTTTTTATTTATTAATTAACAATTTTTTGTAGAATTTATGTAGGTACAGTTGCAATAGTAATGGTGGATTTTCTGGGTGCTATTTTTACAGTTTTATAGGGTTAGGTTTGCTTAGGTTAGGTTTGGTTTGTGTAGATAGGGGATAGGTTACGTTATGTTACGTAGTTTTGATTCTGTAATGACCGCCTCATTTCGATTTAATACAAATTAAATAATGAAAATTGACGACTGAATTCGATTGAACCGTCACATGGCATCCCGGATCACCCAACCAGATATTCCCGGCACCTACTAGAAGGAAAGAATAAATCGGACGAAGCTTTGTCTTTATCAAGTTCTTTAGATAAGGGTAGTCTTGCCTCCGTATTTACCAGACTTGGGATGCTTGGTTTCCTCCAAGTGCTGAACTAGCGTGTTCTTTGCCCCGCGCTGTGAATGCATCGCGCTATCAGTATCTGTATTGACGTGATAAGGTTGTTTGGCTTTTAATAAGTGTTTGTTTGTTTTGCCTGTGAATAATATTTAACGATCTGGCCGCGGGGAAGGTTGCCATTCGTTAGTTGCCACTGTTGCCAGTCGCAGTGTCACTTGGACGGGCAAGGCAGAAGGCAGCAGGCAGTCGATTGTCGGTTTGCGCCAAGTGTTTTAGTTGCGACAGTTGTTGGAATAACTCAAATATCTGAAGATGGGCATTGCTGTTTTACCAGTAAGCAAGCTTGCCATCATTACCCTTATAACAAGCATATCGCCTTCCGGGGTAAAACTGTTGTGCATTAAATGCACTTTCTTGTGTCAATGTAAAATAAGTGATATGTAAAATTTTGTATTAACTAAAAATCACATAGGTACTTACCTACGTTTTTAACAACCATTAATAACGTGTGTTCAAATAAATCATATTGATAAGCTTGCACTTAATACGGTTTGAATTTACTACTGTTTTACACTCGTGTGATATTCTTGTTGAATTAATTTACTTTACTGAGTTTTTTAGTTTATTCGAATTTGTATAGTTTTTCGTTACGGCGCCAATGGGGGCTTTAAGTCATTGGTAATACAGCTAAGGGTTAATTCATTTCTATACAATGTTGTGAATAGTCACATTTTTGACAAAGGTCCGTTCATATCTATAAGCAATGTTTGTCAAAGATAAACGTGTATTGGCAAAGTTCTAAATGTGTTGATGATTATTTATTAATTAGATTTATTTCGTGTTTAATTAAAACGTTTTAATCTCTTTCCAGATGGATGCTAACTGCAGCGGGAGCAGTAGCGGTAGTGGCGGTAGCAAGACCCAAGACGAGGCGGCGGCCCTGCGACGTGAGGTGGCCTCCCTCCACAGCGCTCTGGCACGCGAGCAGCAGCGCGCCGGGGGCCTCGCCGCCAAGCTCCTCCTCCGGGACACATCCGTGGAGGCCCGCCGCGCGCACGCCGACAAGCAAGCCGCCGCGCTCCTCCGGGCCCTCCTCGTGCTCGAGGCCAGCCTCCGCAAGGAGCAGTCCGCCATCCTCCAAAAACTCCAACTCAAAGACCAGCAGATCATCCGCCAGAGAGAAGAGATCCACCGGCTGAAGAGGGAGCTCAGGACCCACTGTTCCAATTGCCAGCAGATGGTCGGCTTCACCAGCGAGCAGACCAACATTGAAACCGACCCTGAATTCCACAGCCTCGACAGCGTGGAAACCCAAAAAGTCTTCGAAAGAAGCTCCAGTTACCACGAGAGCCACCTCCAACAACCCTTCCAGAAGAATTCCAGGTTGAGCAAGAGCTTCCAACAATCCAAGAACGATGTCAAATATGGAAACACAAGCTCCAGCGAAGAAGTGTTTGAGACTAATGATGCTTCTTCTCAGAAAGGCACTTACGTGAAGAATAAGCAGGCTTTTGTACGGAAGGACGTGACGAGGAGGTCCAGGAAGTTCTCCGGAAGAAGACACAGCAGCGCCTATCTGGACACCGTTCAGAAGACTAGGCAGAGCAGAAGTCAGGCCAGCAGTTCTAGCGCAGAGGACGGACCACAGTCTGAAAAAGACTCCAAACTGTTCCACCCTGAGGGCGATGAGGATTGCGATATTGGTGAGGAAATATCTAAAGATATCGAAAGAGCTTCTAATAGAATTGATGAGCTGCTTAATTCTCCCGAGAAATACGAAGACCAGATCCAGTCCAGATTGTTGGGGAGAAGTGGCAGAGACAGAACCTTCAGTGCTAAAATTGACAACCTGCACGGTATCAGAAAGCCGGTTTCAAGTGATGAAGCGTCATATCGCCGTGTTTTACAAAATGGTGATATTGCTAATGAGGTTGGCCGGGATTACAATGGCAACTCTGAGAACCCTTGGTACACCAATGTCAGTGATCCTGAACAGGAGGAGTGTCCGTATGGTTCTTCCAGTGGCAGGATCGGTCACGTTACGAGAGCCATGTCAGCTGATAATATTATATCAAAGTCGTCAAACGGCAAAACGCATAAAGCAGGAAACTCTTCTGCCGGTGGTGCTATGTACAGTGCGGACCATTTGCTGTTGGAATCAGCTGTGTCCACATCCAACACCGAATCAAACAGTGATAAGGAAAATAATCAGCGGAAAAATACAAGGAATCAAAATAATTATATAAGTACAAATAATGTTAAAATTACTAACCAACATGTCTACGAAGCGTGTAATAATAAATTCGATAATGAACAAAATGAAAACTGGTATGCGAGCGCCAGTGATCCGGATGACGATCCTTCATGTGAGATCTACAAGAATAATCCCGTATTAGAGTGTGTCAACCAGATCTTGCTGCAAAACTCTCTGGACGAAAACAGCAGCGACACTCCCCGGGTCTACGAGTCTCCCAGTCCCAAGGCCTCCACCAAGAGGGTTCAGTTCTCCACCCTGAACAGCATTTCATTCGATGAGAGTGTGGGCAAGAATGGGCAGAATTACCCCAGAGATCTTCAGAGAGCTCCTCAAGAGAGGAGGAGCGCTCACAAGATCGTGAAGTTTAGTTTGGAGACGGCTTCGGAGCACAGCTACGAAGCTCCTCTCACTGCCGAGGCTTTTAATTACGAAGTGCAGAGTATCTACAGTAATGATTATGAACCAATCATCACCAAGTCGGACGAAGAGGTCAACTCTAAACTGAAATCCATACCTGTACCTCTCCCGAGAACCATCAACAATATTAACAGGGGGCCCGGTGATACGGGATCTCTCAAGAAAAATACCATAGTTAAAAATATGGCCATGAGCTTAGAGAACAAAATGAATGGTAATCATTACGTGGACATGGACACCAAGTACGTGAGTCTCCCTAGCGCCCTCAACAAAAGAAAGGTCCCCCGAGTTCCTCCGGCCTTGCCACCCAAACCAAAGAACCTAGTGTCTAAATTCAAACTCACCAACCCCGGACTGCCCGGCTCCGGAGCATGCAGTCTCCCTCCCAACCTCCTTCTCTCCGCCGCCGCCTCGAACTCTGACCCCGTTGCCCCGAGCCAACGGACCCCTGACGTTCCCGGTAGCAAGAGCACCGGCGGCTCCTCCAAGTCCAGCGTTTCCGGGGAGCCTGATTATTGTTCCATTTCAGAGGTAAACGTTCCAGTAGTCAGCAGCGGGAAACGGGGACTCGTCTCTACCGAGGTCACGGTCGAGATACACGCCGAGAAGAGAGTCCTACCCAAACTTGCCACCATTGCCAAGATCACTCCTAACAAACTACACGACAAGGACATTCCCATGCTTCCGCAAGTCACGGAGATCATCATTCCCGATGAGGACGACCTTACTGAACCTCCCAAGGCAGCTCACGAGACTTACGCTGGGAAACCACCCCCGCACACAATGAACGCGGGAACCAAAAAGGATTTGAGAAACTCTATCCAAATCGGACACTCCGTTTCTACTATTCTCACAGACATCAAAAACAGAAGCGTTAGTATCGAAGATGTCAACAAATGTATAATGTCCACAGATATGAATAGGTCTTTTGCAAATGGAGTTGGCCCGAAGCAGGTTTTTCCGATAACTGAACGCAGTTCGCTTCGAATTGCGGAAAAATCCCGAATAGATTTGCCAATCTTCGAAGCGGTGGAGAATGACTGCGAGAAATTTGATCTGTCGCAAAATTTTGAGGAATTTAAAATAGACGATTGTGAATTTACTAACATCGGGGCTGAGGAGTATCGAATCAGCTCCGGAACAAGCGATGCAAGCAGCACCGACAGTACCACGGATGAAGTTAATGGGAATGTTTTAAAAGAATCCTCTAAACTCTGCGACGCCTTGACTAACAGAAATCCAGCCGATGGTCCGTACAGAATAGAATTCACAGCAGAAGATGATTTAAACGCAAGAAACCTGGCATTAAACGCAGTCAGCAATAATCCTACCAAGTTGGCGTTAAAAAACTACACAAAGATAATGTCGAATAAACCTGACCTATTGTCAAACATCGATAGCGTTGACACGGACTCAGTACGGTATTCCGATTTGGAATCGAGCAATTCATCTAGCAGTAATTGCGGCTCCTACAACACGGTGAAATGTGAACCCTCCACCTTTGTGAAAGAACCGGCTGCCGTTAAATCAGAGACCAAGAATGCCTTGCCCTTCGAATACTTCCTCGAGTCGTCCGGTCTCAGCAGCAAGTCGATCCTCACCCCGTCCAGACCGCCTAGCTCTAACCACAAGAGCGTGCAGAAGCCGAGAGACGTGAAGATGAAGTCTAAAACTCCGTATGCAGTTGGGAGAGTCACCCCGCTGTATGAGAAATGCGGGACCAACACCGCCATTAAGTATTTTGAGCCATACTTATGAATAACAAAGTTTTAAACTGTCTTTTTACGTAAAGTGCTTGCATTTTGTTGTAGGAATTTTAATTACATATTTTCATTTGTGTTTCTTTTGCTCGATTTTTTAAAAGAGTCTCCAGCATTTAAGCTCTCCGCGAGTACGGATGACACGGTTCGTCCGGATAAAAATGTTCCAAAGGAGTATGGACGCAACGGGGCGTCCGCGGCTAAAGTTCAAACGCTGTCATATTTAATGAAAACATTTGACTTGTAGTGGCTTCTGTAGCCGTCTGCACATAGTTTCTTGAGGTTTTAGGATAATTGCCAATAATACTGACTTCACAATTTGAGTTTAAAATTCTTGTTACTTCATTCAATATATTAAAAATGGATGGAAACAAACGTCCGAAAAAACTCACTTGCCGAGAGGTTAACAATAAGAAGTTGTGAAAATAATCAATCTCTCAATCTAAACCATGAAGAATGGTTAATCTTCTAGAAATCGAACTGTTTAATGTGGTTAATTTTTTCGAGGGATTATATTAGATTCTATTTAATCGCAATACAACGACACCTCACCGTAAGCAAACGCGAATGCGGCGAAGACTAGTCATTCCTTCCTGAATCAACAGTGTTGACAATTCCTTGACAACGAAACAAGAATCGATTCGCCAGCACTAATCATTACAATATGTAATTGCATCGGCTGTAAATAATTATTCTAATATTAATATATTTTTTAACGAAATTTATTTATTTGGTGAACATAATATAATATATTAACCCAATAATTAAGTACCTACATAATATTTTATTACTATAAATTTTAAATAAGTATGTTTTGAATTCTTCTTCAAGTTTCCGTGAAACAATTTTATTAATTTATATCGCTTTTATAAATGTTTGTATTATATTCGAATTTTATGATAACACGCATAATTTTTTTGCAAATGTGAATGTAAACAGAACATTTTAAATCTCTTCTCTATCTCGCAAACGAGAAAGTATGTTTTTAAATGTATTAATATTATTGTTCGTACCTACTTGCAACGAAAATTTTAATTAATTTGTTAAAAATATGAATGCATCACAAATTATTATTGTTCAATTTTTAATATGTACGCGAATTTTATTTACACTTGTTTGAAAACTACAAAAGTATATAAATTAATTTAGTCCTATGAATAATAAGTAATTACGATAATTTAGTACCATCCAAATAGAATGCCGACATTGTGTAAATAGTAAATCCATGTAATAAATACATAATCTCACAATGTTTGTACAATTAGATTTTAAATGTGAATTATTGTGAAATGTTTGATTACTTACTTAAATTATAACCATTACAAAATACAACTGCTTTTATATTTCATTTTACTTAATCCTTTACCAAATTATTAGCCGGCTTTTTCTGTCTGGAATATGAGAAAAGATGCCGTGATGTTTGTCACAGTGGCGTGCAATCCATAAAGGCTGAAAATCTGTGCCTACATAAGAAGAAATTTATAAAAGCAAAAAAATTCTGATGAAAATGTATTTTTCCCATGAATTGTATGGTTATTTATATATTTGACCATAACAATCAGCGGAAGATGATAATAAAACGGGCATTTTAAAATATTCAACGCACAATTCATACCCAATCTTGAAAAACTACATCTTTGGTCATAGAGAATTGCACACCACTGGTTTGTCATGTTTTGAAGTTTGAAAATTAAAACAAAGTTGAAGGACTTATTGGACTGACAGGGATCTGACGATTTGATTAAAGCTATAAACTCTGTAAACTAGTGTTAAAAATCATAATAAATAAACATAAAATATAGAGATAAATCTCTTGGAATAAGAAGATTTCATCTGAGACTGCAATGTTATACGATAATGAACTAAAATAGTTTTTTCTAGAGCTTTATCGCATGACGTTACTGTGTCAGGTGGAACCTTGTTATTACGAGTTATGCCATTTTTGAAAACGTGGTGCTGGTTGAAAATGGTTGAAGTCCGAAATTTTACAGGAGTTATGTGACTAGTAGCGACATCTTTGAATGACATAAAATGTAGTCCAAAAGTTAACAACTTTATTTTAATAGTAGCGACATCTCTGAATGACTAGAAAAAGAGTTAGGTTTAACTACATTATTTGGAAGTCGCTATCTATGATTGAATGCTGATATATCCGCAGGTATAAAGAAATATATATATTATGAATAGTAAATACGTAGGTCGATTTTTTTAAATAAAGGGAGAATAGAATGAAAAATGTTAACTAATATTACCGCTAGTGCCATCTCTCGACAATGAAAACAAAATTATTATGTATTTTTAAATTAGTTATTATATTTATATCAGAGATGGCGTTACTCCGCAGATTTATAGACCAACAAACCTTTTCATTAATCTATTCAATCAGAGATGTCGCCACTAATCAAATAATTCACAATTTATTTTGACCACAAATTTTCTCACCCGAAGTTTTTAAAGTATACTGTAATTTTATTTTTATTATATTGTGTACCTACTAATTTTTTATAATTGAAAAACGTGCAGTAATGTACATTTACTAATGGACGCATTTTTTCCTTGCAAAAAAAATACGCGTAGCCACAATTTGCTACATTGAGACCGCACAACAGTTCTTTTTCACAACAGTTCTGTTTTAATAAAATTTACACTGAGATGTTTTAGTTCCCACTAGGAACAAATACATAATAACCACTAACGATAATAGTACAAGGAAAAGGAGGAGAATGAGCGAGTAATAGGAAGGTGGGGAAGGAAGTGACTCTCAGATCATAGAATATAGTCCATGATCTGAGACCTGGCTATTCAGATCTGGTCACTAAACATAGCTAAAAACAGTTCAACCAACGTTTCGATTCTGAATGTTTCGCCCTTTCCCTAGGGCGATACCCATCACTATGAAACGTGCCGCAAATATAATTAAGAATGTTTTTTTTTAAATATTATTGTTTGTAAAATAACACAAACTAATATAATTAATTAAAAACGATTTATTTGAGCACGCGAGCCTGTATAGTGGACATAAATTATGACTAGAAATAATTAAATAAACGAGTAAAAACTGTATTATTTTAGATATTTTGATCGTTTGAGATCCAGAGGGGGCGTTTGGTCATTTTTTATCAACCCCAGTAAAAGTTCCCTCATGTCTATTCATCTCTAAATGTATAGAGATTAATAAAGTGACTCGATGAGACATGAGTTAGCCGGTTAGTACCCACCTAAAGTCATTTACAGAAAATGTTGTCTTTTCACAGTCCCCGACATTGTAAATAACTATAAATATTTGAAAATGTTAATAATTTTCATCAAAAATTTCTGTGCCTGGAGTAGAATTTTTGAGCTTTTTCCGGTCAGTTTTTAAATGTGTTCTCCAGTCCTTAATTCGAAAAAAACATTAGTATTAAAAATAAATACCAACTCGTCTTTAGCTACTGACCTTATAATAAATATAATATCAATAATAAATTAGAATAAAACAGTAACTGTAATATCGTGCAATGTGCAATGTTTTCTAATATTTTGTTCAAAACTTTTTTTAAACTTTGTAATTCAATGTGTTAATTTTTAGTGACCTGTCAGATAAGTGTGTTTTTGTATCTGTTTGTACATAATAAAATAAACCCTGACAGTAATATTTATAGAGCACCCTTGAGGTGATTTTTCACAAAAATGTCGCTATAGAAATCAACAAATTATTGTAAAATACCTAGAGAGTATAGCGCAGTATTTACATTGAAAAAAACATCACTACCGATGTACCAACAGCCTTCGGCATATCGTGATATACACTGGCCTGCAAAACTTTCGTCTCGACAAAGCCTGGTCAGTGCAATTGCTACAATTGTGCAAACAATCACACCTAGAAACTAGCAGGTACTAGAACATCCTAACAACTAACAATAAGGAACTATAGTGAAAAATATTATAAGATATTCAAAATTCACCACAATACAAACAAATATGCGGATGGAACGATTTTGTTGCACAAAAATACGCAGAATCTAGACATGCAATGATGATTTGGATTGATAATGGCAGACCTCACGCAGGCCCCATCGCGGAAGAAAGAAAGTTAAAGCGTGCAGCATTCAAACTAGCCCTGAAAAAATGTCATAGAGAATCACAACAAATTCAGATGGACAAAATAGCTAGAGATTTAGATAATCGTGACTTCAAACAGTTCTGGAATAAGTCGAATAAACAATGCAACATACGGTGTAAAATTCCAAGCAACATAAATGGAGAAACGAACGCTAAATCAATCGCAAACATTTTCGCTGAACATTTTTCAACCTCTACTCCGACCTCTCAGATCTCCTCAAGTGAATCACCATCTAGTCATTTCACAAATGAAGACAGCATCATCTCAATCACAGAAGACATGATTAACACCGCCATGAGATACATGAAAACTGGGAAGTCAGCAGGCCATGACGGACTGAGTTTTGAACACGTTAAACACGCAGGAGGACCAATTTTACAGCTGCTGGCGAGGCTATTTACTGATATTTTTAAGAATGGATACTTACCAAATAATATGACAAGAACTATAATAACACCCATTCTCAAATCTAAATCGTCGGACTCAACCGCCCAGGACAGCTATAGACCGATCTCAATTGCTACTGCCGTCGCAAGATTATTCGAACGTTTACTACTGGACCGAGTCGGACCCAGCATGGAAACTAATGACAACCAAATGGGTTTCAAAAAGCAGACCTCTACCGATGCAGCCATATTTACTGTGAAAAGAACACTAGAATACTATAGAAATAAGAAAACCACCTCATACGCATGTTTCCTCGACCTGAGTAAGGCCTTCGACAGGGTTTCTCACCCGCTGTTATGGGCTAAACTCAGGGATAGAGGCATATCATCGAAGGTGATACACATCCTCGACTTGTGGCACAGACAGCAGGAAAACCTAGTAAGGTGGAAAGATGGTCTTTCCGAACCTTTCCTCCTAAAGAGCGGCGTCAGACAGGGTGGATGCATGTCCCCGATATTGTTCAACCTTTACATGGACGAACTAACTGAAAGGCTAAAAAATGCAAGGGTAGGCTGCCACATCGGAGGACAGTGTCTGAACAACATCAGTTATGCGGACGACATGGTACTAATGGCACCATCTATAAGAGGGCTGCGCATTCTCCTGAAGATCTGCGAAGAGTTTGCTGAAGAAACAAACATGTCTTATAACCCCAATAAAACAGCTCTGTTGGTCATAAGATATAGACAAGGCCCGACTCGTATTCCTGCAGCTACCCTGAACGGTGTGATCCTGAAGGTGACTGAAGAAACCAAATACCTAGGACACATAATCACCAGTACTCTGATGGATGATGATGACATTGATAGACAAAGACGAGCTCTCAGCGTAAAATCGAATATGCTCAGTAGAAGATTTCGCCTTTGTAGTACCGCTGTGAAAAGGACTCTATTCCTTGCCTTCTGCGCAACGTTGTACACCTGCGAACTCTGGGCAAACTACAAAAAGAGTAGTATGGAAAGACTTCATGTACAGTATAATAACGCCTTCCGCATAATGTTTGGCCTCCCCAGATACTGCAGTGCTTCCAGTATGTTCACGGAGGGGCGAGTTTCCGGTTTTGCAGCCCTTATAAGATCCAGGGTGGCTGGAATGAGGGAAAGAATAAACAGCTCCAGGAATATCCTCATCATGGAAGCCCGCCTCAGTCCAGCCTCCAGCATCGACGCATACTGGACAAATATATTGGCCCCTCACAATATAAATGCCGCAGCACCCTAAAGAAGTTACTTTAATCTTATTTAGTTAAATTCTTATTTTTTTTTATTTTAATTTTTGTTTTATGTGTGATGTATCACCTTATACTACTGTCTTATAATTATTTAACTTTTTATTATTTTTTTTTTTTCAAACTCTTGTACATATTTTGTATATTTTTTATAACTATTGCATGTATATTTTATATGGAATGTGTGGGACTGCACTAACCTCCCCACATACCGGAATAAACATTTATTATTATTATTATATAGAATCACTAAACGCCGATCTTTATTTACGTCACTGTTTAATATATAAATATCAACATGTTTCGGAATCAAAGTTCCTCTCGTTTCGCTTCCGGAACATGATGATATTTATATGTGTAAGCAAAGTATTTCGTATTAATTTTATCTGTAATTGTTGTTCCATATAAAATAAAAAAATAATATTCATTGGCAAACCAATTGTCAATGTGTACGGATATAAACGTTAAATACCATTATTAATCTTTCAGTCAAGTTTATTAACTTTAGAAAAAGGTACATATTCTTATTACTTACTATTCTTGTTAAGTTATTGTTTACTATGGAATATATATATATATATATATATAAATCAATGTTAGTTTGTTTGTTTGTCCTCGATGTTCTCGAAAATAACTCTACCGGTTTCGCTGAAAATAGCACAGTTTGTTTTTATTAGTGCCGGGAAGGTTTAGGAAGTAGTTTGAATGAAATCCAATACGTAAAACTATTGTTATAACGTTTTAAAATTAGTATGAAAAACATTGAACCCGCCATTTTGTATTTGGTTTAGCCACAGATTGCATATTCAAAAGAAGAAGGTTTTTTTTGGTAGAAGATTTTCAAAATGGAAAACACGAGTAGGTACCTACTTAATAACTTTATGATTTAGATATATTTTGAAAAAAAATAAACGTTTTCAATGAAATAAAATATTCAAATGAATTTTTCTTTATTTAGGAATAGTTACTTTCGCTGTTTAATCAATTATGGCACCCTAATGACAAGCACGAATTCACAACTGCATAACTTTATTCCAAAAAAAAATAATCCCGAGCAATGCCGGGTACACATCATTTAGTATAACACAAAATTATGTACGAAAAAGCTAATCATTGTTAAGACACTTGACATTCTAACCTCAAAACCGACCGGCCATAGATTTGGAGCGTTTTGGCGGACTTTGAAAAATTTTAACTTATTTTAACTATGGAAACGTATTAAAAATATATATACTGGTATTTAAGTTATTGTTGATAAAAAAAAATGAAAAAAAGGACTGGAGTTCGTTATTGCTACAATTGCGCAAACATCCACGCCTAGAACATCCATCCCAAAAACTAACAATTAGATTACGTTCAGATAAAAAAAATATTGTAGATGTCTATTCGTGCAAACCGCGATCTCATCTTCAAATCAAGATTAATCTACAGTTCACAAAGGCGCGACGGGATGACTCTCAGTTTTATAAATAAATAATAAATTATATCTCGTTGACCTGAGACCAACACACCAACAAGAAACCAACACTGAGAACTCTCGCCAGCGTTGCCATCTTGGAATCGACTTTTCCGTTAGTATAATAATAATAATAATAAATGTTTATTCCGGTATGTTAGGATGTAAGTAAATTCCGTCAGATTTCCGTCAACACTGACTTAGATTTCCGCCAGATATTCCGCTGATTTTGAGCACTAAACAACGAACAAAAAGCGCAATAGCTATTGACGACCGGAGGGGTAAAAGTTGATACTACGTTTTTTTTAAACCCCACTTAATTACTTTCTGTACCGATTTTTGTCACCAATCTACAGAATTTAATTTTCCCGGCATGACAGCACTGGTCATCAAATTGCAATGTAGACGTAGATGATTAGTCTTGGTTACGTTTCTTCTTATGAATGGGTGTGACATGTTTCAATCAGCATCGACTGGTACAATAATTATTAGGCTAGGGTTAAGGGAGTCCTTGCAAATCCCACATTAGGCTAAATGAATATCTTTCTGAAGAAATTGCCGGTGTGATAAAATAATACAAATAAAGACTTCCCATTATTTCAGCAATTCCAGGAAAAAACTTGTTTTTTCGTCAATAAATAATTTAATTCGATTCCGCCAGAATATCCGTTATCTTGTAAAGCCCGTTAGACACAAAATTCTTCCGTTTTGGAGGCACTCCAATCCGTTAGAAATGACGGGAAATCCGTCAGGATGGCAACTGACTCTCGTCCACAATCTTGAGATTTTGTGTAGATTGAAAATGGACGCTGCTTGAGCACCGTTATAAAATATATATATATATATTTATAACTTCATTTTGGGAGGTGGGTATGGGTACCGCCGCCCTCGAAACTATTTGTTGGATAACCAACACCTCTGTCATAGATCACCTCAAGTGGTTCGCTACAATAGGTGACTTAGTAGGGGTGTTCGAGTTCATGGGGTGAGGTTTTTCCAGGTTTTGGCGGCTGATGCATCTGTCTACTAACTGCCTTGTGGGTCGGATCGGGAGAGGCCGGTTGAGGGAGACCCCTCGGCTTCTCGGACTATCTCGACCCATCGTCCACTGCAGTGGGAGGGATGAATTAATACGTACTCTTTGATAAACTGATTCCCAGATTCCTACTCACCCCTTATATCGTTTCGTTCCCAAAACTTCCGCCCCTCCACACCGTTAAAAAAAGCCATCAGACAGAATCCCCAAAGATGACATAGGCCCTGAGGGAAATTATTTTTCTGAGGGTCTCCTGTGTGGAGTCAAAAAATAAATAAAATATATATGTTTATAATATGAAACCCTGGGGGAAATAATTTCCCTTAAGGCCTATATCATCTTTGGGGATGCTGTGTGGAGGGTCTTTTAGAGGATAGGAAGGAGTGAACTTGGGTCTTGAAGAGACCCATGTTATAGGATGGAGGAAACACAGAGGCCGGCAGATCATTCCACAGTCGAGCTGGAACAAGAGAACGAGTCGTAGAAGCGACCCGTTCTCATGTGACAAATGTCAACCGTGTGCAAACGTTGGGGGCGCGTTTGGCGTGTTTCCCGACTATGCACCGGCGCCGAAGGGATCAATGACGCTAGTTCCTCAGAGCATCTTCCATTAAAACACCGGTAGAACAAGGACAGCATTCCCCCATCTGACGTCTGTGCTCCAAATATTGCAGTCCGTTTGATAAGATAGGCGAATCTATCAAGCGGACCGCCCGTTTCTGCACAGAGTCAAGGGTTTTAAATTTGTTTGCCTAGACTTATTCTAGATGACACATTTAATTAAATATTACGTACTACTTCACCTTAAGTTTGTTTCAGCGTTTATGAACCTTTTTATAGGCCTAGAAAAGAAATTAATATAATTTGAACATTCGATTTTCCTACTTTGGTTTTGGATTTGGTTTTATTGAATAACTAGCTAAAGTATCCGGCGTTGTCCGGGGTTATGAATGGTTTGAAGGAAAGTTTTGAGGTTGTTATGTGTTACCCTTATCCCTACTCAGTAATCTTGTGCAAAATCTTATCAAGATGTACCAAAATTCTACTTTAAGGGATGGGGCGGTTTTTCGAAATCTCGTGTAGTGTGCAAAATTTCATAAATCTTGGAATAAAACTGTAGATGTGTATTCAAAAGAAATACAGAAATTATGAGCAGTTGTGCGCAGAAACAATAGAAATAAAGGGAGATGTGGCATGGAAGCGTGCCGACTGTCCACGAGCTACGACCGATAGTTTTCAATTTCGGGTTAATTTCTTAGCGGATTCGATGAGTCTGATGCCACAGAAATTGCAATATGTGTATTGTGATATTATCACCATCGTCATTTAAATGTATAAATTGTCTTCAATTTGTGCTTGTAGGAAGATAATAAGAATAGAATTTAATAAAATAATGTCAATAATTAATTTAAATACTGGATTTGAATGTGTTAACGCGGGTACCGAATCGCGGAGAAAGTAGTGGGGGAAAGGGGTAGGACATGCGCGCTCACAGGTTGTTCTTAAGTTGGACACAGAATAGGGGCAAACCTTTTAAATTTCGAGACTCGCGATCAATTCGACAGTGTTATTTACATGGTTTTGTTTAAAAAAAAACCTTTTAAACAAAAATAAATAAATCGGTTTAAGAGCGATTCAAAATCAAGATTCGTCTCGACCGCAATAACTTATACGGCTTTTGATATTACTCTTCCGTTCCATACATATTTTACCCGACTTTGCTTTTCTTTGACCACTTGACCTCCCGCTCTCTGAACCTGAACCTCCGCAAAGTCTCTGAAACGTATTGAAGTATTCCCACCCGAGAGGTTGTTACATCGGTGTACTAACAGTACACTGTACATTTGACACCTTGACAAGAGATAGAAGCTCAATCTCTCCGTGAACCGAAAATAGCACCCCTTTTACAGTTCTGTGTGTCGGATGCGTCGTCTGGTGCACCACCGATAAATAAATCAATAAAATAATTAGAATTCGGTACAGTTACGCCAAAGAGACTATAACAAAATAAATGAATATGGGAGGATTGGTTAGTTTAGTGCGTCGCTCGGCCGCCAGGTTAAAGAGCGGCGCTGCAACAGGTAATTTAGCGCTGGCGAGCGGCCACGGCCGCCACCACGGCTAGTCGAGAAACGAACGTTGTCGGGGTTAGATATGTCGCTATTTTCCGAATGCAAACATCGCGATCTATGAAAACCTTATTAATACAAAGTTTGTTTAAAAAGTGATAAAAAACTAAATGAAAATGTGCAAAAAACAACAATCCCCATGATGGATTCAATGTTGAAAGTGATTTAATCGTAATATGAGAATTTAATGCGTGGAGTTTGAACGTTTTTAAAAAATAAATCTACAAAAAAAAAATGGATTATTCAAAACGTGTAATCTGTGGATTGATTTTCAGTAAAGTTGAACTAAAGTGAATTAACTTGTAGTTAAAAATAATAAGTTAAAGTTTTTATGTAAATTATTGTTACACTGAATATAAACCGAGTGAGAATTTTTGCTCTAATTCTTTAAGTCGTGAGTTGTTTCGTAGATTTAGTTTAGTCTTTAATTGTTTTAGTTGCTTCTCAGGTTTTTGGCATTGATGGTGGTTCGATACGTAATTGTAAAATAAATGTTTACGGTTGTGTGAATGCGGTGCAGTTTTTACAAGCAAGAAATCAGAAATCTCCGCAGATCCGTGAGTCTACACCACAAGTATTTTATCTTTCAACGAAATGTTATTTTCTTGTACAGGCCTGACAGATTCTTCCATAGAGACCAGCTGCTAACCCTGCACAAATTTCAAGTATGTTCAACATTTGGATTTGGGAGTCGCCTCTACGCTGGATCTCCAAAATACCCGATAAACTTGCTTGAATCTGCAAAGAAGGACGGTCCGTCTGATTGACAAACCGTTGTTAACAGACCGGTTGCCATCTCTAATGCACAGTCGCATTGTAGGTATGCTGAGTCTGTTCTACAGGTATTTTGATGGAGCCTGCCCGCGCAGTGCATCGGCGCACAGTTGATGTCGGCTTCATGAGAACGGGTTTATCTGGAGAATTTATTCATTAAAAATAACATGTAGTATATTTGCGGCACGTTCCAGAGTGATAGATACTGTCAGTACCGCCCTGGTGACCACCATTCAGAATCTAAAAGTGTGTGGTATCATAATAAATCCCTTCCTACAGCTCCTACCCTGACCCGCCTCACAAAACTGTAAAATAAAATAAAACCGTGTTTTTTCGCTAACGTAATTCTAGTAATTTCCGTGAGTACCCAAATACAATGTGAAAGACCATCATTTGGAATCGAAACCTTGCATGAAATGGCGGTTTTAATTGAACCAGTCTGTAGATTCCAGTGATAGGGGGAAACCGGTCCGGTCTGAAATAAATACTTGGAATTTGGTTACAAAGGTTTTTTAATAAAAAAAATCATATTTAAACGGAATTCCACAACGAATTGACAGTTTCAAAACTAGAAATAATTAAAAGATCTGTACCAATACTTCTCTCCAATATCAACTTGGCCTCTTTGTCCATTGATACGTAAATAAGTTTTAAACAAAAAGGAAGCAATGTTCAATATCTCTTTTCGAAAAAATGTTAATAAAACATTGAAGGTAATAAATTTTATCTACTCGTTTTTCCGATCAGAAATCTTTTGTCGATTCATCCTCGGTTAAAACTATGAAACTTCGTTTTCACAATCGACCACAACAAATATACATTTTTTGTTCATTTAATGTCAAGTATACTTTTGCATTAAGCTTAGACAGTATATATGAAACTATATTTGTAAACTTTGATATCCTCGTACGCAGTGGCGTGCAGTCCATAAAGGCCGAAAAGCCTGAAAAAAACGAACAATAAGAAAATTACTTTGTATTCACCACTTTAAATAGAATATATATTCCTGATAAGGAAAGCATCGCTTTCGAAACATGTCGATACGTATACATTAATAAAGTGTTGATTACAAAGTATTTTTTAATTCATTTATTAATAATGACGCCACAAAGTGAATACCAATATTTTGAAGATATGATATTAAGTATAATTGTAAAATTCGACAAATTTCTGAATAAAGCGTATTTTGCATTGTGACCAGATAGATCAACATATCATATTGGTTGGATTACTTCTATAGCGCCGTTTTCGTGAGAAAAACACCTCAAGGTTGCTTTACAACTAATTTATTTGACCTATCATTTAGACTTATAACTAATAACTTACAGCTAAGATTTATTACTGGTGACTTTGAACTAAGATTTATAATTAATGAATTACAGCTGGCATCTAACTACTGAGACTTATAACTAGTGACTTAGAACTAAGATTTATAATTAATGACTTATAGCTAGCAACTAAGTACTGAGACTTATAACTAGTGACTTTGAACTAAGATTTATAATTAATAACTTATAGTTAGCAATTAACTGCTGAGACCTATAAGTATTGACTTAGAACTAAGATTTATAATTAATAACTTATAGTTAGCAACTAACTACTGAGACTTATAACTACTGACTTAAAACTAAGATTTATAATTAATGACTTAACAGCTAGCAACTAACTGCTGAGACTCATAACTAGATTTATAATGAATGACTTATAGCTGGCAACTAACTACTGAGACTTATAACTACTGACTTAAAACTAAGATTTATAATTAATGACTTAACAGCTAGCAACTAACTGCTGAGACTCATAACTAGATTTATAATGAATGACTTATAGCTGGCAACTAACTACTGAGCCTTATAACTATGACTTATAGCTTGCAATACACAACTAAGACGTAAAACTAATATATAATTATGACCAAGTGGGTCAATTAACAATACTATATATAACTTATATCTATATCATAAAACTGGAGACTTATAATTAACATACATATTTACACTGACAAATACATGCTATCATTATTGCCCGTGCTGAAGTATTAAAATAGTTTATAAAATAATAATATACTCTGCTAGATACTCTCAGAATCGCCCTGGTGAAAGACCAAATTGTGAAATTGCACAAACTTTAATTTCTAATTTACAACAAATTACAAATAGAGCATTCGGTAAGTACCAACGATATCGATAGTTAGGTCGATGCTAAGTACCCAGTATTTTTCTTTACACCGTTGAAAAACAAACCACAAACTTGCTTTTGCAGGAATCTCAAGAATATATTTTTCCTTGTATAT